>BRDA01088029.1:0-10180 GCA_036984385.1 Crenuchus spilurus
CAAGCAACCAGAGACAGATGGCATTGGAGAGAAGTGACTCGTCTGTGCAGCCTACCATCGCGAAGCGATGACGGCGTATGACATGACATGAATATCATAGTTTTTTATATATTGTACTGTCAAATGGTATATCACCCTGTACCATAATACCTTCATGCAAGTATGGAAGTACCAGGTATTTTTGTAAGAGATGCCCAAATGCACCAACAGCTTGTGAATGTAGTTAGAAGATCTGGCCCTCTTAGCTGTCTCTGTAAAGACATTTTTTGCCTATATTGTCACGGGAACAATATGAGTGTTCCAGACGGCCCTTGATTTCCACTTTAGGAAAAAAAAACTTACAGCAGCTTCTGGGTTGGATTCAAGTGCAGAGAGGGGAGCGGCAACTAAAATATGACAGAAAAACAACCCCCAAAAACTAAACAAAACAATAAGTACTGAATGTATGAATGAGTGCAGCGGAGGTGGAAAGGAGGCTTCCTTGGCCCACTGAATGCCAAAAATGGGAGGAGGTGCCGTCGTACTGCACCACACCTAGAATTACAACCGTAGTCTGCCAAAACCTTAGACTGGTTTTGACAAGCTTAATAAATACAGGCAATAGTGATTCAGATTAGTACTGAGCAATAGAAACAGTGTTTGAACTGCTCAGTTCTGTACATTTCACTCTGCGTGAGACATTTTCATTCAAACCATGTGAAATCATGATTGTTTACTACCAAGCTTAGAGGATTGTTTGTAGTTATATTCAGGATCACTTGATGTAGTAACTTCTTATGAGGTTTTTAGAGGCATTCAACACTCTAGACCTCTAGTTCCTATTAGCACCAATGTGAAGAATTTCTCTAGAGTTCATATCAAACCGCTTTCTTTCTTGGATTATACAGAAAATTTGAAAAAGTAGAAATTTTCCTGTTCCTGTCTTTTTTTTAATAAATGACTCAGTTGGGTCAGTCTGGTGATAGTTTTTAGCCCAGATAGAGAGTATGAATATGAGGTGGAGGGTGTTTATTTGTCCTGGGACAGCGAAGATGCTTATATATCCCAGAACAGAAGGTGCTGATTGATAGTTTCATGGCAGGCTGTTCCTGCCCCAACGTCCAATGCACACAAACACGCTAGGGACAGGGTCACAGTGTCCTACTTACACACTCAACGTTTGACATCTTCATTGTCTCCTGTGTAGGAGAGCATGTGCAATCGTTTCTGATTAATTATAGTATGAAGGGCCAGTACATGCACACGTCTGGAGTTTACAAATGGCCAAAAAAAAGGTTTGGCAGATTTATACTTTTAATTACATTATCCCAAAATAGTCAATCAGCCAAGACTTGTTTAGCTTTTGAAGTTTGCATTTTTAGCTTTGCACTGGGGTTATGAGGCTGATGTAGCTAATGAGTGAAATAATTCTTAAAGACAATTTATAGTCCAGATGACAGGAAAGGACAAAAGAAACCAAATGTCTGTCTGCTGAGTTACAAATCTTGTTCTGTACATCAAAAATGTGATAGGCCACAGACGTGGTCTGGATAGAAACTCAAAGTTCTGCATTCTGGGGTGTTGCTGTTGTGATGATGTGCGACTGTATTTCAGTGGATCAGCAGAAACTGATTAATTGGTGGGAGGAAAAAAGCCAGATTCTATTGATTCCAGTGTGTTTATTGTCAAACTGAAGTGGAAGATGCTACATAACAGCTAAAAATCAGCTCAGAGTTATACAGTGCCATGTCCAAAATTAGAATATTTGCCCTATTCACAATCCCACAATTCCATGTGCGAACAGCAACATCCGATGTAGTTGTTTACATAATGGCAGCAGTGAATGTGTCAGCAGGAGAGTTTAAAATATGTAGAAACAAGCCAATCAGGGTTCTAGATGTTGTGTACTACAATGCAGTAATTGGCAACGGCTAGACAAACAGCAGCAACAGAAAAGACCGTACTTTAGGTTTCCTAAAGATACCACATTAAGGAAAACTTGGGAAGATTCCATCAGGCGTGAAAACTGGTCAGCAAGTGACTATGACAGAGTGTGTTCTGATCATTTTGTTGGAGGTAGGTTACTGCAAACATTATTTTATTCTACCCTAATTATATACCGAAATATATACTGCACTGATAAATAAATAGGCCTCTAATGATATAAACATACACTGGCTAGCTTGATTAGGCCAGGCAGGGCCCTAGCCTAGGCGTGGCTTATGTACTATTTCATAATGTGACATTTGTAGGGCTATTCACCAGTTTAATTCATTTTTGGTTATTTTCATAAAAAATGTGTACCACAAATTATTGTGCGTGATAGTGTAGCTTAGTATTGATAGCTTGCAACAACGTGTTTACACTAAAAACCCAGTGCATAAATTGAAAATACAAGTTGACACAACAAGATATGATGTTTAATATCCAAAGAAATATCTGCATATAGTTACAAAAGCTAGTAGATATCACGTAAGTATTTATTTACCAAATAAAGTTGTAAACAGTTTATGTAGCGTAGCTGGCATAGACATAAACAAGAGAAAATGGTGAACGGGATGTTGCTGGTTGCACGGTGCATTCTGGGATTTGTGAAAGGGGCGAATTGTGAAATAGTTCATTGTTCTTCATAATCTAATTCCACAGGTAAACTGTCATATTGTAGATTCAATACACATAAAGGCACATTTCTGCAAAGTCTCCCTGGCTGTGAATGGCAGGTTGTCTTCCAGCAGTGAATAACAGTCCAGAACATGGGGTCACCTGGCAAATGACTCAAGGGCTGTAGACTCAGACAAATTTTACATTCAAAAAAACATTCATCGCTGGTGCAGAAATATCCACCCCTTATAATACCCCTTGTTTTCGCACCTATTCCTCTGGCTTGGGTTGCCAGATATGGCACATATCCCACAAACTGAGAAACTCAATTTTGTATCACTTTGAAATATGCCACTGTTGAACATGGTGGGAGAAAGGGTTCAAAATAGAGAGTTTGCAGGAGGAGGGTTGGCAGGTTTGTTATTGCCTTTGGTAAGTGACCATGTTCTAGACAGATGAAGCTGTAAAAGATGAGGTAAACATGCTGAGCATATTCCTTTAAGAGGTATAGAATCAGAGGGAGAGAAGCGAGAGATGCTCTAAAAGTAACTGAATTCTAGAGCAGAAGTGCAGTTATTTTTAGCTCTCCTCCCTCCTCTCTCTCTCTCTCTCACACACTCTCTCTCACTCATCCTCATACTGTTTACATGCTATCCAGGGTTTTCATATCCTGTATGTAGGCTAATCTGCAGACTAATGTGTTGAATTTGCCTGTACATGATTTCCTCATGAATAAAATACCTGAACAGTTACTGGGAGAGTAAGTAAACTGAAAGGCAAAGCTGCTAGATTGTATTCACATGGAAATGTTGTACTTTAATCAAATGCATGCAATGCATAAGAGCTTACCAATGCTATAGACAGCACAACACAAATGAAGCTGTTTTCTGTGTTTACTCGGTGCTGTGTGTGTACAGCGGATGTGTCTGTAATGGCCATCCCGTATCTCTGTGCTTCCTACCAATACACTGATGCATGCTGGGTCATTAGTCTGAGGAAGGCTGGACTTTTGGCTCCAAGCCAGATCTTTGTCCAGGAACGAGAGAATGAGAGTGAGAAGAAAGTGTGTATATGTGTTTGAGAGAAAGAATGAAAGATTCTGACAGCTCTTGAGGAGATGAGGCCTCTTGAGAATTGAAACTCCTGCATTTGGTTTAAAAAAAAAAATAGAAAGAACAAACAGGGCTGCATAATAGACAGATGAGCCAAAACATTATGACCAATATACTAAAATGCAAACATAATGTATCATTTATGACATGAACTCTTCAAGACCGCTGAAAGTGCCCTGTGGTATCTAACTTTACCAACAATCTTGTAATTGAGTCCAGTCACAGTCCAGTTGTAGAACTATTTGTGTTGGGCAAAATAAATGAGAAATCTTAATCTGTGGTGTGTGAAGTTGCACACATTTATCACAAAACTGTACCACATATGCATTCAGCCCTAGTGTGCAGTTAATTTGTGTGTACAGGGAGGTCATGAACCAGCAGGAAGATGAAGGGATGGGTTTGTGAATGAACAGCACTTCCAACTTCCCTAAACAGATTCAAGTGAAGTGCTTTTGAGCAAGGCACCTAATCCCAAACTGCTACCCAGGCCCCAGCTCAGGAGATGTTTGTGAGATCAATGCCTCATATGAATAAAAAGTTAAAAACTTTGGTTTTCATCATTAATCCATTCTAAAGTAGCTGATGATAACCAAAGTTAGCGATAACTGAAGCCATATTTCCCATAAGAAATAATGTAAATGAGAAATAAATACAAAAGACTAATGAAATGGATAAATGAACATTTAACATCACTCTTACCTTTACTGAAGACTCTTCTTGGTGTATGGAAATGTGTTCACAGAGGTCTTTTTCTGACAGCAGCCTTTGTTTTGTACACCCATTCTTGGGTTTCTCGGTGGCTGTTTGTTTTCGCATGTTTTCAGGTGGTAGTGCTGCGTGCCTTCACTTTAGTGTGACATGTTTTAGTTTGTTTAGAGCATTATAAACGAGAAACAAGAAACAAAGCCAGAATGAACAATGACAAAGCTAGAATGAATGACAAAGAACAAAGCCAGAGAAACGCGTAGGTGGATGCTTTGTTTTTGCAAAATTAGCAGCAAGTCATGTGGGCACGCCAATGAAAACCGAGCAGATAAACAATAACTGGGACAAAATTTTCCCTGACAATAACTAAATTGTACAATAACCAGGGAAATGATAACCGAGGTTCCTCTGTATTTTTATATTATATATATATATATATACGACACATATCCTTATGTGTATACAACATATGTATGTGTGTGTGTGTGTGTGTGTAGAAACAATGCAAGGATTTTCAAGCATAACCTCAGTGTAAAGTTGTTATATAGAAACTGTCCATATTGTGGAGCTCTGATAGTGGAGAAATGCAGTGTGGGAGAGAAAGTAATATATAAAGAGTGGAAAATACAAACGTGAACTGAGAGAGAGTGAGAGAGGGAGAGCATTAAACGAAATGGATATGCCAGGAAAATGCTGTAGGATGTCCTTAGGGAGGAAGGAGAGAGACCTCTATTCTAATGGCAGCCCAGCACTTATGCTGAGAAGCATTTTTGCAATTCACACACACACACACTCATTCACTCACTCACTCACTCATATATTGATGTGGGTATGGCCTCAGCATATTGAGCATTTGTAATGGGTTGGTCAGTAAAAGCCACTGAATGAATGAAGGAATGAAGAAAACTGTATATGAAATAAATGTCCACTCCTCCCTGCCCCCACCTCTCTCTCTTTCTCATTCTCTTTCTCTCTAACACACACATACACACACACACACACACACACACACACACACACACACACACACACACACACACACACACACGTGCTGCAGCACTGCAGGAAGTGACCTGCTGAACTGCATCATGACCCATTTGAATAACCAAAGTGATATGATGGTGTGTTTGGTTTTTGAAAATTGCTGTGTGAGTTTTGTACTGAAGTTGTGAAGCAAATCTAGCATATAATGGAAGCTAATGCCGTGTTCAGGTTGCCATTGGTTCTGCAACGTCAAAGCTCACAACCTAGATACAGAGTGGGATAAAACATGATTTGAAAGCCAAAATTGTTGGCAACAACTATCAGCTAAAGTTAGTGATGAGTATAGCATTTATTACTTTCTCAAAACCAGATTAAGGGCCAGTGTTCTGTATGTTTTAATATATTTTAAGAACATGGAAGCTTGAGACTTGAGCAGTGATGCTAATGTTCACAGTGTGGGCAGGCTTGTTGACACTGAGTTGAGAGCACCATCTGAAGTTTCCAAGTTGAAATTCCCAGTTAGGGTGGTGTTTTTCTTGTTTTTTCCGAGTGAGAAGTTGGAAATTCAAATACGCAGTCAAACGTAAACAAGTACATCAGAGGTGGGGGACTGAGGATGGGAGTCCTAACAAGCACATTTTGTAATTTGACAAAATTAAATCAGATGTTTGAGCAGGAAAATGATCAAACAGTGCAGGAATCTGGCTCTCTGCGAGTTCCCCACCCATTTCCGTGTCCATTTTTCTTTACTCAAGTGTGTAAATTTGATTAGAGCTTCAAAGTAATAGGCAAACCAAGCAGCGCTAAAGTGGCTAGGAGCTAATGCTGCCAGTTGACATTATGTCATGTTAAATGTTTTCTATGCCTTGACCACTGTGACATTTTGGCCAAACTGAGCTGAAGTACAGTATAGCACTCTGTTTTCTGGAAGTTTGTGGCTAACCATAATCTCATGCTAACGGATACCGTTAGTGTTTATGCTATATTACCGTTCATTCCCTATATGAAGCTTGTCTTTGTAAAAAAAAACAATTAAGGGATGTTATTGCATTTTGTATAATGTACATTTACACATAATTTCATGGCATTTTGCAGATGAAAGACTGAATGAAAGACTCTTATCCAGAGCCACTTACAAAATGTTTAGTTATCTGCTCAGAAAAAACTTGGCTAATAGTGTCATTTTGTTTATATGACCATCATTGCCTTATGCCCCATTGCTATTATTACTTTAATTTGTTGGATTTTTTCATTATTTAATTATCTTTTTACCTTTGTCTGTTGTTTTTACTGCAATACAATTTGAGTTGCATTTGTTCTATGAAAGGTGTATAAATAAAGACTATTATTATTATTATTAGTAGTAGTAGTAGTAGTAGTAGTAGTAAGTAGTAGAACAATTACATTAAGGTCTAAAAAAAAAAAAAAACAAGAGTCAGTGCTGATATGTAGATAGAAATTAACAATACAGATAAATCAATTAAAGTGCAAATAAAAGACATTTTAATGATTTATTGCATGATTAGTATACATTGTAGTTTTATGTATTGCAGTCATTCCAAAATGTATTAGCTCATTGGAGGCAGGCTGTTGGCCTGTGTGTGTGTGTGTGTGTGTGTGTGTGTGTGTGTGTGTGTGTGACTGGAGTTTCAGCTGGGCAATTGGTATGCAGAGACACTTGTGATGTCAGTGAGGGAGCGGGTATGTGTAGTGATGAATTGTCTGCCATTTGGTTTCTTAGCGATGTGGCTCGGTTGTTTGTGCTTGTGTGCATAATTAAGCCATAAGGTTTGAAACAGTGTTACATATCTGTAATACAGTTCTCATATGTGAAATAATTGCTTATATGATTATAATGCACACAAGCATTTCACTTATTTATTTAATAATAAAATGTCTTTGACCTAAGACATACCTATTTTTTATTTTTGCTTGAATCTGCTTATTTAAAACCATTTCTCACAATAATATCCAGATTTTATAATGGAATGGCTGTCAAATAACTGTTTCTCAGCTATTGTGTAGGATATATGTCATGGTATCTGGCAACCCAGCCTAGAGAAAGAAGTGAACAAATGAGCCTGTTATTAGGGGTGGGCTCAATTCAGTTCTGAATGTTTTTGAAAGTGAAAGTAAAGGTTGTGTACTGAGAAAATGACTATTTACGTAAATACTATGAAACACTCTTGAACTTAACTTGGCTGTGATAAATAAATTCAATAAAAACTCAAATTGACAATACACTACACTTTTTGACTCTATATGATCATGACGATAATACAAAGCTGACACACGTGACCATGAAGACACTACAATGACCGACGAAGACTGTGACACATGAGGGAACCTTTAAACCAAACATAATTAGACATGAAGGGGAACCAGGGCTATGAAATGACAAGACACAGGTGCAGCCAATGATGAGACTTGATGTGACATGACGTGGGCAGAGACATGATAGAATGTAAACAAAACAGCACGTGGACACAAGACTGAAACAGGGACGAGGATATGGGAGGTTTCACACTATCCTAACACTGTAACCTGACATATGCATGTGAAATAAATATCATTTGAAAGTAACAATTAACTCTACATGTAGTTAGTTTTACAAAAAAAGTCAACGGTGTTCTGATACGATTGTGTTGCTTCTGTTTGTCATTAGGTTAAATGTTATTTTTCTAAAGCATGTCCAACCTAGTAAAATTTACTTTGAAACACATTTGTGGTCCATTTTCTGCATCTGTCAATGTTTTCAAATATTGCAATAATATGTATTAGTAAAGCATATTACACTTAAATCTGACTTAACCCCAATATCAGTCAGCCATGAAGCACAGGAAGTTAAGGGTGATTAAAGTTGTCTGTGACTTATGGTGTGTGTGTGTTTTTTTTTCTCAGGGTGGGGAACACTGTTACTACCACGGAAAAGTTCGGGATATCCCAGAGTCTTTTGTGGCGCTGTCCACTTGCCATGGCTTACAGTAAGTTTTCCTTTGTGTGCACTAACCCCCCCCCCCCACACACACACACACACACACACATGAAGGCACACAGTAGCTGCATATAGACATGCATACACCCAAAGCCACCCTCACTCATCTCACACACACAAACCAAAACAAGAACACATACACACACACACACATTCATTAAAACTAGTACCTTCATGATTCTCAGGTTATAAAATTCACACTGACCCTAAACTTAACCCTTACCCTACCCATTACCCTAAACCTTTCACTAGCATTAAAACATGTACTGTATTCACCTTAGGACTGGGCGATATATCAATATTTAAAAAATATCAATATATTTTTATACGAGATATAAGATGAGACAATATTGTTTATATCGATATAGTTTATGTTGCATTGTAATTACACTTGTAGATCCTCCATTTTGCCTCTGTACAACTTCACCCTGCCCCTCCTCTCCCTTGCAAAAACTCCCCCCTCCCCCACTGCTTCACACGTGAGGCAGGCAGTGACGGCATGGACACTGAGAGACGTGAAAGAAGCGATCACAGAGGAGTTGTTCAGTAAAAAGAAAAACATTGGTTAAATTATGTGGAGATGTTTTGGATTCAGAGTGTCAGATGAGCAGCAGAGTAACGTATTCAAGTCAGGACAAAAGGTTCGATCACCGCTGATCTTTTCCACCATTTACAACAACGTCATAAAGAGCAGTAAGTGTGTGTGTGAAACTACGAACTGCAGCACAGACCGTGAAGCTTTCCTCAAGCTCCGAAACAAACCACGTTACAAAACTCACACCTGTGATGTGCTTAATATGAGAAAAAAGTGAGAAGTGGGGTGACGTTACTAAAACAGTGGTATATAATATTGCTATAGACATTGTCTCCATCTCATCTGTGGAATAAAACTGCTAAAAACCCTCGACTGAAGACACCAGTTATCTAGTCGGAATTACTTGTTCTGTTAAATTATGAACACGTTCTGAGAAGTTCTGCCAAAAATGTTTACTGAAGTTAGTCTCCCCGCCCATCTCGTCAAAGTGTCCAGCAGGACCGAGTACTGTATGTACGTGGGTGACTGTACATTTATTTCCATTTTCTGTTTACATGTTCTGTTATTTGCTAAAAGTACTAGATGTACAGGAGCACATACAGGAAGCACTTTGATAATGTTTACTTCACTGGAAACTGACTTTTTAAAGAATAAGTCAGCCTTTAGCTACTTTTGCTCTGTATGTGTTCTGTTTACATGTTAATACCACAGCTGTGAGTCTTGTTATGAAGGAAAATAACATTTATTTTATTTGAGGAGCATTATTATTTACTATATGCCAATAGTTCATTTTGAGCAATTTCTCATGTACATTGATGGCTGAATGGTAATAAAAGTGTCTGTGTGACATTTGGGACATGTATCTTTGACTCTTTGACAAAAAAATATCACGATATATATCGTATATCAATATTCAGCTAAAAATATCGAGATATAATTTTTGGTCCATATCGCCCAGCCCTAATTCACCTTAAGACTTAATGTGGGGGTCAGCTTGTGATTCCCACAAGGAAGAAAAGTGTGTGTGTGTGACAGGTTTTTGTCTCCACATTGTGGCATAACCTAGTACACACACACACACACACATGCACACAGAGCTAGACTTATAAATAAAGCCATTCTGGAATGCAGCAGTGATGAGAAAAAGCAGCGATTATCCCATTCAACAATTAGAGCTGTATAATTACTATGAGCTTCTTATCATCTCATATCACTGGTGTGTGTGTGTGTGTGTGTGTGTGTGTGTGTGTGTGTGTGTGTGTGTGTGTG
>BRDA01088030.1:0-11333 GCA_036984385.1 Crenuchus spilurus
ATGGTCATTTAAACAGGACACAAATCATCATCAGAGACAAATGATCCGACCGGAGAGGCTGCAGAGCAACACGAACACTCACCTACCCCCACTCTCTTGAGGGATGGAACGCTCTAGAAGGATGTCTAGATCGAATTTGTGAGTTTGAACAAGCCTGAATTTAACAATGGTGCTACATTGCAAAAATGATATCTTGGCAAGGGAAATCATCTTAAAACTAGTCAATATAACTGATAGTTCTCATTTTGAGATGGTCGTAAGTATATAACAAGTTAATTCAACCTATTTCTGGACTTTTATTACTTTTATTAAGTCATTTAATCTAGTAATAGTTTCTTATTCCACTGTCAGATCATTTGACTTGTTTGAAGAAATAATACTTTAGCAAGCACAAGTACCTGCCAATGGAAAAAGATGTTGATTACAGAAATCCATCCATCATCTTATCCGTTTAATCCAGCTCAGGTTCAGGGTTAGTCCCCTACCCACTCACTGGGCACACGGAAGGGCATTATAGACTATCCTAGCCAAGCCCAGGAAGGCGCCAATTCATCACTGGGTACACAAACACACACAGTTTAGAGTGCCCAATTCACCTGATCTCCATGTTTTTGTTCTGTGGAAGAAAACCCACACAGATACACGGAGAACATGGAAATTCCACCCAGATGGGAACTTGAACCCAAGACCTCAGCGCTGAGAGATGAACATGCTAACCACCAAGCCACCATCTGATTGGTTGCTGCTTGCACCAAATTATGGAAAGTAGAAAAGAGTATTGCTAAGTATCTACTGTATAGTATCAATCAACAGTATTGTTATTAATATCAGCATCACGAAAATCCTAGATACCCGTCCCTATTAAAGACATCAAACCATTTCAATTACACTTCAATTAACACGTTATGGACACCAAAATAAAATGATGAACTTTAATATTCATTATTTAATATATATATTTTTATACATATATTTTATATATTTTTTAAATATATTTTTAGATATTTAATATAATAAACTTCCATATAAACCAGTTTTAACCTTCTGCATCATGATATATACAGTATAACTGGGACATTCATGTACTCTTTTCTTCACCTACAGATCACACGAATGTAAAAACGTAGGCTAAGTAACACATCACAGATGATTTTATATAGTCAGAAGAATAAAAAACTCTAAAACTCTAAGACTGTGGTATTCAAATGTGTTGCTCATTGTTTTTGAATTGGTTTTTGTAAATTATACCTTCATCTAGCTGCATAAACACATCACCATGTAAGACCTGAAGACCTGGTCAGTACGAAATGCCCCTGAAAGTGGCCGTGTATGTAAAATATACCTGAGCATCAGCCACCCAAAGAGCACATTCCATTTCTCTCACTTAGCTCAATTAAACCAGCTGTTCTCCTCCCTCCACACTCATAGGGCAATAAAATGTAATAGCCCCTGCTGGGGCAATAGAATCTGTCTGTCAGGGAATGTTTTTAACATCCATTTGAACTCCTGCCCCATTAAAGTAAGTGGAGAGACATATTATGGGCTGTTGTTAATGCTGGTAGTTCAACAAAATTGGTATAACTAATACTTCTCTAAACCTTTAAATACGAGATGTGTACTAGATTTGTGTCTTGGAAAGTTACTTTGTTTCTTTTTCAAATATTTCTTCTGTGATATAACTCAATATTCAAAGTGTGGTATGGTAAGAAACGCAATCCGATCACGGGCTTCAGGCCTGGAAGGCAGCAGCATGGCACAGTTATTGTTTACTACTTACATCGCAAACTTTCCTCCTCTTCAACATTCGGCAGATTTGGCCCTTTCTAACTCAGGATGCCAGCCAGGTGCTTGTCCAGTCTCATCATCTCAAGACTTGACTATTACAACTCGCTCTTGGCTGGTCTTTCTTTACAAGCCATCAGGCCCCTTCAGCTGATCCAGAAGGCAGCGGCTCGGCTGGTCTTCAAGCAGCCCAAGTTCTCACACTTCACTCCACTGCTGTGTTCACTTCACTGGCTTCCTGTAGCTGCTCACATCAGACTCAAAACCCTGATGCTCACCTACAAAGCAAGAAATGAACCAGCCCCTCCTTACCTAATGGCAGTGGTCAAGTCTCAAACCCTTTGAGTTTCTAATACGGCTCAGCTTGACTCGCCATCCTTTAAGACACGTGGAAGACTGGCATCAAGACTCTTCTCTGTCCTAGCATCCAGGTGGTGAAACAACCTCCCACTGACTGTTCTAACATCCCTCACAGTCTTCAAACTCAGACTGAAGAGCATCTCTTTGTGGAGCACTAGTTTAAAACACTTATTGTAAAGCATTGTTACTGAGAGTGATCTTTCAGACTTTAGTTGTTTACTCCACACTGGATGCTTAGCACACACTGTATTTCATATAAAGGATTATGGAATGAAAAATATTATAAAAATATAGTGGATCTGTGCCTTGAGACGGCATTAATGATCTAACACTAATGATAAACAGCCTTTTTGTTTTTCAAAGACATAGTCTAGTTGAATGCTTGTACATATCTCCAAATGTAGTGATTAATAACGTTTAATGGGTTTGCTTGTGGACTAATATCTCATACTCTTGTGATCAATAGTGTTTATTGTTATTTATGGACTAATATCTCCTATTCTAATGTATCCACAATATCCTCACTGTCAACAACTGGTGCAACACATGTGAAGTGAAAAAGGGTGACACTGTCCTACCTCACCCCCCTCTTCTAGAACACTGAGTATCTGGAGCAGCCACATTTGTGGGTTTCATCATAGTCTCTCAAACTAAAAGTGTGAGTATGCATGGAAGTCTGAATGACCCCAAACTTCTGAGTGGTTGTACGGTACATACACATTAATTCGTAAGAAGAAACGTGTGCCCTGAAACAAACCAGCATTTGCACATCCTAAACAACAAATGTTATGCAAATGAGCCATGTGCATCAAGTAACTTGCAGTACATGCCTTTATTGTTCATTAATAGAGAAGAATGCAAAAAAACTAGTGCTTTAACACACCTGTAGTGTTTCCTAGCAGAAACTGCAAGGTAGTCACAAGAACTGGATGATGCTGTGTAATATGTGTATATACTGTACAGTTGAAAAACAGAAGCACATATGGATGCCTCGTAGCTACAGCACTAAAAAATGGTGTCAGAGTAGGATCACAGTGTTGCATAACGCATGCATGTATTTCACAGTTCATAAGCTGCCATTGTGACAAGTGGAGACTTTTGTTAACAGCATCACTTTTACACAGCTGTGCAAACAGGCTGCAGAATCTGAGAAACATTCTACTGATTTTCTTCAATTCTGGATATTCAATCAATCAGATGTAAACAGACACGTTCAAATAGTTTTGATATGAAATTGTGCTTCATAGGGAAATTTACCAACTACAGTGGAACCTCAGTTTTGGTCACTAATCTGTTCTAAAGTGCCTGATAATAAATGAAACAAATGATAACTGAAGCAATATGTCCCATAAGAAATAATGTAAATCCAATTTATCTGTTCCAGACACTCCAAATTATAAACAAAATACATTTTATATAGAATAACTATAGTTTTACATACAGAACACAATGAGAAATAAACACAAAAGACTAATGAAATGGATAAATTAACATTTAATATCACTCTTACAGGTTTACGCTCTGTTTTAGTGAGTGCTGGTGTGGTCCAGCGGGCAGCGTTTGTTTTGTATGCCTTTTCTCTGGGTTCTCAGCCGCTATTTGTTTTCACACCCGTTTTCAGTTGCTTTAGTGCCATGTTTTAGTTTGTTTTGAGCATTATCAACAAGAAACAATGAGAAAACAAAGCCAGAATGAACAACAAACACAGTGACAAAAATGTGGGTGGATGCTTTCTTTTCGCAAAATTAGTGGCAAGTCACATGGGCACGCCGATGAAAACCAGGTGGATGAATGATAACTGGGACAATATTTCCCCCCAAAAAGTCGACAATAACCGAATTGTACAAAAACCATGGCAAACAATAACCACACTTGGATTTCTTTGTAATGTTGATAAAACCAGGGGTTGTGATGTGTAGAGAAAATGCAAATGCATTTTAATTTGTTTTAATAAGTAAAAAAATATATCTACGTATTTCTTAGACTTCTTACTGTCTAACACAAAAACCTTAACTCAAAACCTTCGTAATGTCTAAGGCAGCAATATTCACAACCATTTCCTGTAATTACTTTCTGTGAGGTAGATTTTGTAGATTTTAGTAGAGGAATAAGGAACAGATGTTTGGTTCCTATCTTTGGATGGAGCGTTTCATATCAAACCATCTCTGTTTAAATATTAGTGAATAAATGATGCACACATTTAGAAATATCTCAATTCTAAGTTCCCCTTTTACCCCCTGCTGAGTGGACAGATGAATAATGAATTGATGCATGGTGTGAGTGAGTAAAGGGAAAACTGTTAATCTAGGGCGTTTTGGTTTGGTGTTAGTGTGGATATGAGATGTTAAGGTGAGAACAGCTTGACAGCATGTGTAAGTGTGTAAATGTAATCTGAGATGGTTATCTAAGTGTCCCAGTGTGTGTAGTTATTATATGTGTGTTATTTGCATTGGTGCAAGATTGCATGTGTATGTACCTACGTGTGTGTATGAATAGTGAGAGGGCCTGATGGACTGATACTGGAAGTGCAGCTGATTAAATATTCCATTCAATATACAAATGTTTTATCAACCAGTAGTGACCAGTTTTGCACTCAATTTCATGTCCCAGAATCATGTTATTGGGACACTTACGTTTTACTAGCTGCAGACGCAACAGCTAGATGTGTTCACAGGCCTCAAACAAGTGCTGAAAGTGTACACTCACTGGCCACTTCATTAGGTACACATATCTTGTATCTACATTCATTGTCCAGCTTTACTGAGCATACAGACTGTAGTCTATGTGTTACTCTGTATACTTTATTACTGCATACTTTATATCCTCATTTCACCTTGTTTGTCAATTATCAGGATCACCACAGAGCAGCTATTATTCGGGTGGTGGATCATTCTCAGCCCTGCAGTGACACTGACGTGGTGGTGGTGTGTTAGAGCAAGTTGTACTGGTATGAGTAGATCAGACACAGCAGAGTGGCTAATGTTTTTATACACCTTAGTGTCACTGCTGGAAAATTGTGCAAAATATGTCCCGTAACCACCAATAAAGGACCAGACAATGACCAACACAGCAACAGATGAGCTGCTGGCTTTACATCTACAAGGTGGGCCAACAAGCTAGGTGTATTTAACAGACAGTGAGCTAGCATAGTGTTTAAAATCTCCAGCAGGCAAAGGTGTCAAAAGTATTGACATTCATTACTCAGGTAGAAGTACAGATACCAGGGTTTAAAAAGACTTTTATAGAAGTTGAAGCATCAACTTAAGCTTTTTACTCAAGTAAAAGTACAAAAGTACTGGTTTCAAAACTACTTAAAGTATAAAAGTAAAAGTAATGTAAGGAAAACAAATGCCAAAACTTAGTCTGCCCCACAGTGGCATATAGTGCACTACCCCACCCCCCACCCCCAAAATATTTTTTTTTCTAAAAGCCGTAATGACTATAATGTTATATTAAAATGGTAATGTTGAATTTTTGGGGGGATGTACTGGCTGTTTCAGTTGCATATATGCCCCTTGAAAATGAAATCATTTTAGCAATGTAAGAGCCATTTTGCACTAAATGTATATTTAATAGTAATTATATCGCTATTTTGTGTTTTATGTTCTTCTAGGTTATTTAGGAGCATTATTTAGAGTAAATCCTTTATTTTTTTTGCAATCGATTGTTTTCCCTGATTGCAAACTTACTCTGTACTCCATTACTTTTCCCTGAGGAGATCAGGGCAGTAATTTAAGGTAGCACAGTTTTCTTAATGTAGCCAGTTATGCTAAGCAACACTTTTTATTTATTCCTTTGTTTGTTATCCTGGTAAAAACAATACAAACGGACGTGTGTGAAAAACAAGACAGAATAAACGTGTTTTAGGACTACACTCCGTCTCTTTCTGTTGCTTTTAGAGGATATTAGATATTGCAGGCAGGAGTTACTTAAAGTGCTGCCTTAAAGCGCTGCGGTGCGGTACTGAGCTTACTGGAGAGTGACGAGAGTGACCAATAGGTATCAGAATGGTATTTGTTTATACTTATCAGCCAACCACAATCAAATTCACTCTTTCTGGATGGCTCAGTTTATCTGGACAGGATGTTTTTTGAATGAAGACAAACCGAAATGAAATACGTAGAAATAACGAGGCTGTTTTTAAAATGTAAGGAGTAGAAAGTACCGATAATTACATGAAAATGTAAGTAAGTAGAAGTAAAAAGTCGTCTGAAAATAATTACTCAGTAAAGTATAAATAACCAAAATTTCTATTTAAGTATAGTAACGAAGTATTTGTACTTCGTTACTTGACACCTCTGCCAGCAGGTCTACCATCAAACAAATAATACCTGTTCTTTAGTGCTCCTGTGGAAACAGGGTGAAAGGAGGATAATAAAGTATACAGAGAAACAAATGGACGACAGTCTGTAATAGTAGAACTACAAATTGAGGATATGTTCAGTGGAGCTGATAAAGTGGACAATGAGTGTAGATTCTGTATAATGTATGTGTACATTGGAATCATGTATTGTTATCCCTGAACATCTTGAGCTTGCTCAAGTTCAGAAAAGGAACTATGAAGCTGACAAACCATAAGATCTCACAAAAAAAGAAAACGGTGTATACCATTTTAAATTGATTGAAATATTCCATTAAAATCAATATCTCCACCCACTTTTGTGATTCTGCCAGGTGTCTTCCAACACATTGCCCATAAACTGCACATTTAGGATGGTGAACCAGTTTACAGGATACATAACAAGAGGGCAGAATATATCTGATTTAAATCTGAACCTGCTGCAAAAAGCTTAGTAGATTAGGCCCTTCGTCTTACACTTTGACCCCACCAGTCTGTTTTCATGAGACCCTTTGCATGATTTGTCTCCCTCAGCCCCAGGAGGCTTTCTCCAGCCCTGTAGTCACTCACACATCCTGCCATTCATTAGCAGTGCATTTGGAGTGTCACTGTTTCCACACATGACCTTTTCCTACTGGTCATCTGAGGGTCAAATGTGCTTGGAAGTGGGGTATTAAATAAATACAGCACTCAATCATAGACACACAGTTTGGTAAATAGAGTTCAGGGGCTTATTTATACAACACTTTCGTTAGTCTTATTATTAAAAAAAACAAATGTAAATAAAATTTTATTTAAAAATTTTTTTTTCATTCAATAACATACTGGCTTCACAACAAATGATGTATTGACTTGAGTCTGAGGCCACATTTCTCAGACTGACAAACTGTGTGATTGTTTGGAGCCATGCTTATGCTGCAGCTGTAATAGAGGTTTGGGTATGTAATCACTTTTGAAAATAATCATTAAAGGAATTAATTACAATTATAAGCAGGGATGGGTATTGTTGGGATTTTATCAATACCAAGATTGCTGATTGATACTGATACTTATCAATACTCCTAAGGATACTGTTCCCCTTAATTTGGTGTGAAACCACATTATGAATTTGAACTTGGAAAGTTGACCTGTGATGATATTACTTTTGTTATTTTTTACACATTATTCATTTTTAAGATCCTTTCGCTCAATCAGTGACTGTCTTATATGTTAAGTCGGTAATGTCTGTAAACAGAAAAGCTTAAATCTTTAAAACTTAAAGCTTTAAAGATTACACTTCATTTGAGCAAAAATCTCTTTGATGGGTAAAAAAACGTACAATTTAAGATGTATACAACAGACTGTTACTGCATTTATGAACTTATTTTGCCATACAACAACAAATATTTAATATTTCTACCAACATTAATTTAAGGTCAGCAGCTCAATCTTCATCTTTGACATGAAAGAAAACTGAGACATATGAGTCACTTTCACTTTCACTTTCACTCCTCAAACAGAAACCCAACAACATTAGGCAAGTTCTCCTTCACATACGTACAGCTGGTTAGACATGTAGGTGTCTTACTTTACTGGTGACTTATCTTTACCTTACGTAATAAAAATTAAAAGAGTGCTTTTCAGCAAAGAAGTACCACTGCAGCCACTTCTCTTTAGGTTACTCCACAAAAAGAACAAAGATTAATATTAAAGCCAGCTTTTCAAATCATGAATCATATTCCAGGAAATACATGCCAAAATGAGAGTTACATTGACTCAATGAAGTCAAGACAGTTTGGCAAATCTCATCATCACTGGAGCCAAGAGGCAGCAATGCATCTCAAAAAAGCTGGCCTTGTCCCACAATTTTCTGGAATTGTTCCAAATTTTTCTTCCACATTTAGGGGCAGACGTGGTCTGGTGGTTAAGGTTCTGGTCTTGTAACTGAAAGGTTGCCGGTTCAATCCCCAGGCAGGTCATGACTGAATGCCCTTGAGCAAGGCACCTAACCCCCAACTGCTCCCTGGGTGCCGCGGACAGGGCACCGCTTCAGGCACATGTTCTCACAGCCTTGTGTGTGTTTCACTGCACGATGGATTAAATGCAGAGGTCAAAGTCCATTGTGTGCCAAAGTTGAATCAAGTTCTGAGCGACTCTGTTGCTGCCATCAATTTCTTAATTAGTTAAACTTTTTTATTAAATGGTAAAATGTCCCACTTTCTACATCTCATAGGTGTTATAAAATATGGGTCTATGAGATTTGCACATCATTGCATTCTGTTTTTATTTACATTTTACACAGCATCCCAAGTTTTTTGGAATTGGTGTTGTAGCAGCCACTTTGCTTGTTAGAATGGAGTAACATTACATAAATAGCAGCACCGTCTGTCTAGAGGCTTATTAATATTTCAGTACTTACCAGTCAGGTACCACCACTAATTTAGAACTGGGTCTTGATACCCATACTTAACTGTATGTGACATTTTTGGAATATAGCACAAATGTTCTGCAAAGTGAACTTATTTTTGAGTTAAATCAAGATGAAAACTGAGGTTGCCCAAGTTTGAAGGTGGTTTAGACTGGCATACTTATTTTAATATTATTTTTCAGGTATTTCATTCTTTCAAGACTAAATTCTGGTACAGCCTCAGCTTCTGCACTAGTTAAACTATTGTTTATAAAATTTTTCACAGTTTATTCATTGCAAATGAACATGCACATCGAACCACAAGAGCTTGTATATAGCTTGTATAATCTCCATAGAAATGTACAATCAACAGGAAGCTGCTACACAAGCCTAGAGTCATGCCCAATATAAAGCATTGGGCTGTTGAGCAGCAAAACTGTGTTCTCTGGCGTGATGGCGCTTCATCCAGTACCTTTTGGATGAGTGAAGTTTGTGATCCAGAACTAACATCCCACATCAGCACCTGACCTCACTAATGCTATCATGGTTGAATGCAATCAGATCGACACATCAAAGTGGCTGCAGCCACCATTACGTATTGGGAAACAGGCCCCACTTACACAGTATAATGATTCGTCCATCATACTGTATTGGTTCAGCATTGACATATCATTGTTTGGGAAACACACTCATGACTCGCATGTATTCTCTAGTAAAGCATGAAATTTCAGTATAATTGGTTCTCTCTTAGCTGTCCCACACTGGGCAGACAATCTGGATTTGTGATACAGACAAAGGGAGCTACTTGACATCCTTCAGAGCAGAGCATGCTGGGTAAAAGCCCGTGAGTGCACAGCCTGCTTTGATGGATACAAATTGAATTATTCAGACTCACAGTCCTTTTTGCTGGATGTGAAAAAGATCATTGGTTTGGGTTCCCATACACATTCTTCATAGAGTGGAACCATGACAATGCCAAAGGGGAAATGTAAGGTCACAATCAATCATGGAGAGATCAGAGAGAGAGAGAGATAATCAATCTGCGTTGTGAGGAAAATAAAAGTGTAGTGAGTATGGCTGTGTGTATGTGCACGCTTCTGTGTATTACAAAAGACCAAGAACATGTGACGACAAGGAAATGCATGTGTGTTTAGAGGTGAAAAACATAGCTGTTATTGTTAAAGTGCCACAATTTGCTATTTATGTCATGGATACTGTCAGCAGATGAAAGGGTAGACAGATTAGAGCCTTTAAACAGCAACAATGCATAATAGCTGCATGCGCAGCATAATAACAAGTCACATTCACTGTAAGCTGGTTGTGTTTTAATAATTATTTTATTTATATTTTCCAATTGTTCTTTATTTAGTAAACATGAGTTTCAGAAAGCCTCATTTTATAGCCTTTTTTATGTGGCATAACTGTTGTGCTAGTGCATTGCATTAGTTGTCTCCAGACTTCAGAAAAACAAAATGTTGTGATATAGCTGACATAGTGTTCCAAAATGGGCTCTTCTATAGCATGAGGTAAAATGTTAACAGACAAATGCAGATTTTGATAAATGAAGTTTACTAAATAAAGAGATCTAAAGAAGCCAGTACACAGTCCAAGTTCAATAACCAAGCAGGACATAACAGAAGACAAAGGGCAGACGCTAGGAATAATCAGAATACAAGTGAGGATCGAAAACTAGAACAAGATTAATACAAAAAGAGAGAGCTATGGCTAAGGCTATGGTAACAGGCTACAATTAAACCAGAGAGCAGGATAAGGCTAAACTAGAGAACAGGCTAAAGCTACACTAGAGAACAGGCTAAGGCTAAACTAGAGGAGAGGCTAAAGCTACACTACAGAACAGGCTAAGGCTACACTAGAGGACAAGCTAAAGCTACACTAGATAACAGGCTAAGGCTAAACTAGAGGACAAGCTAAAGCTACACTAGAGAACAGGCTAAAGCTAAACTAGAGAACAGGCTAAAGCTAAACTAGAGAACAGGCTAAGGCTAAACTAGAGGACAAGCTAAAGCTACACTAGAGAACAAGCTAAGGCTAAACTAGAGGACAGGCTAAAGCTACACTACAGAACAGGCTAAGGCTACACTAGAGGACAAGCTAAAGCTACACTAGATAACAGGCTAAGGCTAAACTAGAGGACAAGCTAAAGCTACACTAGAGAACAGGCTAAAGCTAAACTAGAGAACAGGCTAAAGCTAAACTAGAGAACAGGCTAAGGCTAAACTAGAGGACAAGCTAAAGCTACACTAGAGAACAAGCTAAGGCTAAACTAGAGGACAGGCTAAAGCTACACTACAGAACAGGCTAAGGCTACACTAGAGGACAAGCTAAAGCTACACTAGAGAACAAGCTAAAGCTACACTAGATAACAGGCTAAGGCTAAACTAGAGGACAGGCTAAAGCTACACTAGAGAACAGGCTAAGGCTACACTAGAGGACAAGCTAAAGCTA
>BRDA01088030.1:11343-25744 GCA_036984385.1 Crenuchus spilurus
TCGGAATCGGACAAGAGATCACATCGAAATCGGACAGGAGATCAAAAGGCTAAAGCTACACTAGAGAACAGGCTAAGGCTACACTAGAGGACAAGCTAAAGCTACACTAGAGAACAGGCTAAAGCTACACTAGAGAACAGGCTAAAGCTACACTAGAGAACAAGCTAAAGCTACACTAGATAACAGGCTAAGGCTAAACTAGAGGACAGGCTAAAGCTACACTAGAGAACAGACTAAGGCTACACTAGAGGACAAGCTAAAGCTACACTAGAGAACAAGCTAAAGCTACACTAGATAACAGGCTAAAGCTACACTAGATAACAGGCTAAGGCTAAACTAGAGAACAGGCTAAAGCTACACTAGAGAACAAGCTAAAGCTACACTAGATAACAGGCTAAAGCTACACTAGATAACAGGCTAAGGCCAAAGGTTAAAGCTACACTAGAGAGCAGGCTTTATTTTTTAAGACCGTATATGTACAAATGTTTACAGACACCCCCTCAACCTTTCACAGTATTTAGTCTGAAATCAAAGGGTGCTAATAAAGAATGTGCTCCAGTAACAGCCTCTACAGTTCTGGGAAGATGCTGTAACATTTAACCACAAGCATATGAGCATCTTCTACTAGATTGTAAGTTCTGGATCACAAATTCTACCCCAGCTCCATTACACCAAATAAAACATCACTGGGGGGCTTTATACCCCTCTATCCAATGCTTGGCTTTATGTTAAGCAGTCCCAATCTAATACCAATGCTTTTTATTACCGATACAATACAAGCTGTGTTTGCACAACTGAATACCTGTGTCAGCAATGGCTGAAACTTAAAATAGCCAAATTCACTAATTAGAACTAAATATTTTTGGACATACAGTGTAAGAATAAACGTACTTTCTGGCCTTCTGGGAGTGTCTGTCTCTATGGTGTAAAACTGTGTACCTACAGTAAAAGAGCTTTAGCTCATCACTTTTTGGTAGGAGACCCAGAGCAATATATCCTCCAGTGCAGGCCTAACTTTGATAGCTCATCTCTGTTGTTGAACTCCATGACACTGACAAATAAACATACCCACACTCACCTATACACCCATAAACCCACATCCTCACTGTTGCTTTTTCCTTCATCCAGCAAACACATGAGCCCTGTGATTCTGACAGTCCATCCGTCCTTCCACATAAACAACAGCAGAGCATTTGATTTGGTTATGAGAGCTAGCCTAAGAGGTTATGTTATATCAATGCAGCTCCTGATGGAATTGTTTGGCATTATGGTCTGTCTTTTCAGCTGGATATTAATATTCATGCCAGCATCTGAGTGTGAGAATAAAAGTCCATTTGAAGATGAAAACCTGACAGTTGGGAATATAAGCACCTACTCGTTCCTTTCATGCAGAAAGTGCTACATACAGCAGCCACTTCCATTGTCCACCCGTGCCTTTTGAACATGGCTACGTGAGTGCAAAAATGCACCGCTCTCCAAATTCAGACCGACTCCACAGGACAAGGCCAGCTGTTTTATACCGAAAACTTCTATAGGCAACAAGTCATTTAAATTCGCATGGCGGACAAGCGGGGCTCATCTGTCTGACTCCTCCGTAAAAGTGGTCCCTCAGAGGCTGGTGAAATCAAACCATACTTTAAAGTGTTCTCATCGCTCTGTTCGCACTCCCCATACCCACTGTGCTGAAGTGCAAAAGCTCCAGGATGGATTTTTCTGCCGAAGAGCCAGTCCCACATTCTCAGGGCACTAAGCACAGGATCAAAGGCCTGATCAGCTCTGATGGACTCACTGTAACCTCTTCAAACGGACTTGACCACTGTGGTACAGCCTGCAACGCAGCCACAATTATCATACACTGGCCCAATTAGAGTCTTATCTTGTACAATGAGCAGACATGTATTTTGTGGCAAAAATCATCTTTCCAAGTGAAGATATCGCACTTGGTCAATATATCTAATATTTCTCAACATGAAATTCCTCAAAAATATATATTATTGGGCCCAGAGAGGACTAATGTGCTGTCACTATGATCTGAGGATCGTTAGTTTGAATCCATATATTGGCAAGAATCAGGCAATACATTATGTATCATGATACAGAAGTTTTGATTCAATATATTGCGATATACCGTAAGCAAGGCAACGCATTATTTAATTTTAGGAAAAATGTTACAGCATAAAACACCCCATAACCATAAAATCTGAGTAAAGTTTTAGATGGTGTCCCCATCCACAAATGAGGCCGCGTGCACAGTGCGTAGTCTGCGTATGCGGAGCGCCGGCCCTGATAATACAGAATTCACAAGTCAACAAGGTAATTCCAAAAGAGGAAGTCCATTCAGTCGTTTTCTACATGTTTTTATTTGTTCTATTAATTGTATCTAACAAAGCCATTTTATTCCTTCAAAGGAAAATGTACTTGTTTAAGTTCAAATATCTGTAAATGTGACAAAACACTTTCACTTAATAAATGACTTAAAACTATTAAAATACATACAATATTCTACCAATCCTATGACATCCTGAGAAATATTAGATATGATGACCGGAGCACAACAGCGCCTCAGATGGCTGAGGAGGTTTGGAAAGTACCCCCGCATCCTCAGATCCTTTTATCCAGGTGCTGTGGAGAACATGTTAATGGGGTCCATCACCAACTGATATGGGAACTCCACCCACCCAAGCCACTGTATGTTCTTTCAGTTGCTGAGTGGAAGGTACAGAAACATAAAGTCCAGAACCAGCCGGTTCCAAGACAGCTTCTTCCCCCAGGCCAACAGGCTCCTGAACAGCCAGTAGTATTGTTATCTTATTCATCATGTTCCTTATGGACAATCCAAACCACATCTATACCTGCACATACAGACTGACACCTGTACATCCTCCCCTCCTGTATAATCACCCTGTATATATGTAAATGTGTACATCTGTATATAAAATAACTTCTAATTCATAACATATATGACCTATAAAACTGTAAATTTAGAAATATGTGCAATACCAGTGTCTAGTAATGTGTATCACTGTTTATTGTGTATAATTCAGAATGTATCGTTTTATTTAAGTACTGTAAGAGACTTTGCACCCAAGATTTTCACTCACCCTCACATCTGGGTAATGTGATGTGACAATAAAGAAACTGAAATTGAATTAAAGATGATTTTACCTGACAAGATATCATTTTTGCAGTGAAGAACACACTTTATTTAAAGTGGTGCCCAAAAGGCCAAAATTCATCTGAAGAAAGACATTTGATGACATTTGTAATTGCAGAATTCTGCCCATTTTCTATTGTTTCTCAGGTCATAAGTAAATGGCTTTTGATTTCACCCACTCATGTTAATGTCAAGTTTAATAGGCATGGTCGTGACTATTTAACCGCTCAGATCTGCTGCTGTTGCTCATAAACAGACTGCAGCAGTCTAGATAAATAAGATAAGATCTTCTGTGCTCTTTCCACAAAGGCCTGACAATCTGAAGATGCTAAAGATGCAACTGGTCTTTAGCATTTCAAAGACAACCCCCTGTTTCAAACACAATTCGCCCTGTCATTCGCTACACTTTTGATCAGCCAAGCGATGTTTCCCTACAGAAAGAAGACGAGGCAGACAACACAGACATCTTACGGGGGGACATTGTCTCTCTGTATGATAAGGACGCAGTTGGAGTCCATCTCTTTCATTTAAGCCAACAGTCTGTTTTGACTGATCTATCTTTATATCATAGTGAGATATGTTTTGAGTTTGTCATTTTTGATGAGGATTTGCTAGGTTAATCAGACTAAATTCATACAGTCACTGAATATCACAGCATTCCTCATTAAAAACGCTAATCTGACTAATGACTGAGACAGGGTTCAAAATGACACAGCTAGCATTCAAAAAGAAGGGTTCACGCCCCGACAACTCAATTACATCTTGTAGTAACTGGCATGTAATTGCCACTCTTGACCAAAGATAATAAAACAGATTCTGATGAGGTGAACGGCAAAGCTTTTCCAATTCACTGTTTGTGTGAACTTCGATCCCAGCAGGAAGACTTTTTGCTGTCAAATCCACTGACATCTGAAAAGAAACATCTGAAACATCTGAAAAACTAAAAGATGCGTCAACACTAGTATTTAGTAGTAGAGCGGAACCTCAGTTTTCATCATTAATCTGTTCTAAAGTGCCTGATGATGGAGAAATGAACATTTAACAGCAGTCTTAAGGGTTTACGCTCCGTTTTAGAGCGTGCCGGTGGGATCCAGCTGACAGCCTTTGTTTTGTTCACCCATACAGACTGAGTGAACACATAAGAAATCATGTAGTAAACTTAAAAGTGTTAAACAAACCAAAACATGTTTTAGATTCTTCAAAGTAGACACACAACTGATGTCTCAAACACATTAAGAGGCAATAAATGCAAGTCATGAACTCTTGACAAGACACAGCTGTTAACTGAAAGCCATTCCAGGTGACTACCTCATAAAGCTGACTGAGAAAATGCCAAGAAAGCTGCATCTACAGAAATGAACCTTTTAACAATATTCTAATTTTTTGAGATGCACTAGTAGTACATAGCCTCTGCCTGATTAGTGTTTTATCTTCCAGTGACTGTGTTACACTGTGTGTTACACTGATATCAATTTAGCTCAATAAAAAAAAGAATGACAGTGTATACAACAGCAAATGAGTGGCAACTCAACTGATCTGTAAGTCAATAATTTAAAAAAGATACAAACCTCATGGGTCAGTGTGGGTCAGACATTATAAAATAAGTATTTTATTTCAAATACAAGAACTGAACAAAAGTACACAAGTACAGCAATATTTGAGTATTTAAGGGTTTATTTGCACCCCTGCATGAATATTTGAAGAAGCCTCTCTCTATAAAATTTGTCCATCTCTGAATGACAAATTCAGGAAGAAGCTGGAATGCACAGAATATCTCTTAGGTGGGCATTGCAGATTTTCAGGGGCAGGACATACTGGGGCTAATTAACATTCCTGAGTTACACATGTGCCCCACTTCTTTTCCCCCCTTCTTCTCCAGAATGGATCTGATCCTAAGCAGATTTCTGATAAAAAGCAAGAATATTTAGGTCACAGCAGAGAGCAGTGCTACTGCGGGTTAATGGTATGTGTTGGTGCAAAACAAACATTTGTTTAGTTCTTTGTGAAATGTTTACGCAGATTCTTGAGTGACTTCCTCAGAGTGAAAGCTTCCTCAGATTGAAGCTTAAAGAAAGTTCCAATCTTAAAGTCAGACTGAATGGGAAATTACAATTCTTTTTTTCTTCTTTATTTCATGCAATGTGAGTTGGGGGTTATACCGTGGAACCTCGATTTTCGTCATTCATCTGTTCTAAAGTGCTGATAATACAAACGATAAAGCAATATTTCCCATAAGAAATCATGTAAATCCAATTAATCTGTTCCAAACAAAGCCAGAGAAACAAAGCGAGACAAAGTCAGAGAAACAACACAAGACAAAGCCCCAGAAACGAGAGACAAAGTGAGAAAAACAACGAGAGACAAAGCCAGAGAAACGAGAGACAAAGTGAGAGAAACAACTAGAGACAGAAACAACAAGAGGCAAAGTGAGAAAAACAACGAGAGACAAAGCCTGAGAAACGAGAGACAAAGCCAGAAAAATGAGAGACAATGCCAGAAAATCAATGAGAAACAAAGCCAGAGAAACAACTACAAAGGCAGAATAAACAACAAACGCGTGGGTGGATGCTTTGTTTTCACAAAATTAGTGGTGAGAAATGTGGGCACACTGATGAAAACCAGGTGGATGAACAATAACTGGGACAAAATTTCCCTGAGAAAAAAGTCGACAATAACTGAGGATCCACTGTATTTGTAAACAAGATATTATTGTTTAATGTTATTTTCCCCACCAGCTGATACATGGTAATGTAATCAAAAATCAGAAAACAACTAATAAAAAGTAATTGCTTTTCGATTATAGATTACGGAGAAACAATAACATTTTAATGTCTTTTATTTGATGTAAAATAAGAATCATGTTGAAAATGACTAACATAATGGTTGCTAAATGTTCCTGCTCTTAATCCGTGGCTGTTTTGTGTTGGACGGAACCTCGGTTGGTTGACAAGGATTTGACGCCTCAACACAGGAAGTCTCACAGGAAACAGAAGGGAGGAGGCTAGGAAGGAGATGTGGAGAAGATGAGGGTGGAGATCTCATCTTCCAATTCTTCCCCAAAAATAACCCTGGAATGCGAAAGCAAAGAAAAAGCACAAGCTGACAGCTGTAAAGCTGCAGCAACGGAGGCCAAGCCAATGCTGTGTTTGTTTTTTCGCTGCAGTACCCTCAAACAGGCACCACATTTAAAGAGATTTTTAGAAACACATTGAATGGCACAGTTCTGAAGAGGATTTAGTGCTGCCTGTCTTTTTCTGGTGGCCTTCTTTGGGGGATCGTAGGGAAACAGGCAACTTGCCAAGGAAGATCCTCGCCAGACATGGCGGATGGGTACAAACGCTTGGCAGAGCTGTGGGACAAATGATGCCAACAGCCACATTGGCATCTACCTACTGCTGAGGTTCAGCGAGAGGTGAATCACCATACACACTAGTAGTGAGAAACCCACAGCTGCAAACCTCTTTTAAAGACTTAAGACCGTGTGTGTAAAAATAGCACGCTTTAGGATAACACCATAAACGTGGTTACGTAAAAGACTGCAGCGTGCAAAACTCCCGCATTCCCACAAATTACTATTCATATAAGGCTTGATGCTCACATAAAGAGAACAAAAGATATCATTCCTGATTCCTGAGTTCCTGGGACGCTTATAGATCAGCACTCCACAAAGAAGGGTTCAAATTTTGACAGATTTATTTAGCCCTACAGTAATTGGCAATCATCCAATTCGGCAATCATCCAATACAGAAACAGTGAATTTTCCTCATAGAAAAATGGCGAGGCCTGAAATGAGTGGGATGAATGTGTTCATCAGTTGGTAACGAGATTTATTCAGTTTGGTTCATTAAGGCCGCCTACATTCTAGGCTAATAAAGGGAAGTGAAAGTCTTGTGCTGAGAGGGGAGTCTTTTTGAACAGCATATTTTTAATGTGGATGCTGTAATTACTTCCAGAGAACCGCAGATGAGACTGAAATGAACTCATTTGTGAAGCAAAAAGAGATTGAGAGAGCGAGAGAAGGAGGGAGAAAGAGAAATGCAGCATGCATAGAGAAGCGAAATGAAGAGAGGGAGATGAGATGATCCTGTTGGAGGAAAATGATCAGAACAGTGCTTTCTTCGTTGTCACTGAGTTAAAAAACCTGCTGCATTGCAGCTCTTCTCAGAATCCCACCAGCTGCCTCTGTATTTACATGTATTTCATTCCAAAATATGCTGCACCCTATTAAATATACCTGTGCTTAGAAATATATTACCATCAGAGCATTATACCTTCTAATGTCAGCCAGTAATGCATAGATTAATAGTTACATAATAAATAAAGTAATGCACCAACTGATACATCCCTATTAAGTGAGCTGCAATACCCTGAAAGAGCTTTATCTTTATCTTTATCTTCTATCTTTATCTTCTATCCTTAATTGATGTCATCACAGTACTGACATAGACTTTGGTGATCTGCCACAGTCTAATTTGTCCCACTACAGTTTCATAATGGATTGAAAATATTACTCCAAATAACACAACATTGTTTTGCCCCGTTGCTTTGGCACAACATCTCTCACTACCAGTCAGCCCCCCTTCTCGCCCCCTGCTGTATGTTCACATATACTCACTGAACTATCTTGTCATTTTTTTATAAACAACAGCATTTGATTTTTACATGTACAGCATCCACAAGTTTTCCACTAGTCCACACAATCTTAGCATTAACAACGCAAACAGATAATGAAGCTTTCATAGATAATTAATGTTAATCCAAGAAAGGTAGAGAATGTCAATATCAGTGTGTACGGCTCATCTCCTCGCTTTAACCCTCTGGAGTCTGAGAGTATAGACTTTTTACAAATTACACCCATCTACATTTTTTTCCCCAAAGTGTTACACAGGCTTTTGTTCAGCAAAAACTCAGCAACAACAGGGTCAAAACAGTAAGTGTCATAAATCTATATTTTGATTAAATCTGCTCTAAACTTAAACTTTCCAAAAACCTGTTTTTCAGATGTGCTGATATATTGTGAAAAACACACTCTAAACATTTCTAGCCAAGACTTTTGAGCTCAGAACTGAATAAAGAGGTGTTGGCTACAGAATACTTATTACAGTCTTCAGAAATTGTATGTGATTTTATTTGTAAAGATTAAGAAATGTGAGGTGACACTCTGTTTTCACTCAGCCACTCACCCTACATTGAATATTTGTGAGATTCAGGGGAGGTATAATGTTCAGGATCACCTCAGCTGAGACGCTTTTGTTTGTCAACAGATTCCTGGCAGCAAAACCCACCAATGGAATGTCTGGAATTACCATGTCATTATCATATGAATGACAGCTAACGTCTTTTGACATGAAAATATGCACACCTGTTTGACTCGCTCTCACAGATGTGCCTCTGCTTATTTAAGCTCCTCTCACAAGAATCTAAAAATATATTTCTATTCAAGCTATATATCATCTGACAAGTAGACCATTTAAGGTTTCTGGGGTATGTTTGGTTTTGTTTCCAGGATAAAATTTCACAGAGTTATATACATGTTTTTACAGAATTTTGTTAATATACCACATGGGAGCACTCCATCATTAAAGCAAAACACCATCGGCAGCCGGAGCCTGAGAGAGTAACATTGGCCATGCTTTCTCTGGGCGGGTAAGATGGCACTCTCTCCCTAGTACTACTAAGCAATGTCAGCAGGCTTGGGCATCTGCCAGGGGATCTATCAGAACTTGGATTCTACGCTTTCCTCCGAGCACGATAGCTGCCTAGCGGCGATGTATCAGCAGCAGTTAGAAAATAGGCGGAGATTGACTTCACATGCATCATAAGAGGCCTCACCCTCCTAGAGTCAGAGACATTACAAGTGATAGGGAGAGTCAACGAATGGGTGGGTTGATTGGCTACCAAAAACACTGGAAGAAAATCGGGTAAAAATAAAATAATCTTGGTGAATGTAGGAAAGTTTATGAGCAGATCACTGGTTCTGCACCTCAAACCTTCACACAATAAATACTTTTTCTGTTGAAAGAAAATAAGCTGTAGTCTGAGAAAAGAATGAAGGAATGGATGGAAGGATGGAAGAATGGAGGGACGGAGGGGTCCCACTGGTGTGCGGCAGATGCGCGTGCGCCAGCCACATGAAAGCAGGCTCTAGTGCCAGCGTATTAGGTAACGGCAAGGATTATTCAGATGAGAATGGACGCATTTGCAATGCAAACGAGAGTCGTATTTAAAGCAGAATAACATGCCCTTCAAATAACATCTGCAGTGGAGTGGATCCCTCCCCTCCCCTTCTGCTCAAAAAGTTTGAAGACGCAAAGGCACAGCAGATGAAAGAGGCAGAACCTCGCCTTCACCACACATTAACGTCTCCCTCTCAGACCTGCGAAACATGTCGCAACCGTTTAACGCAGAGGTTTCCTCAGGTCTTGTTACACAGGTTCCAGGAAATGATTAATTCAGTCCACACCTTTATTTGCATCTGTAGACTGACACTCAGACGCGTCTAAAGTTTGATGATTTTATTAAATGGATTTTATAAAGTGGATTAAGATGATCAAACTGACCATTTAACCCCAACCACTTTGGGTATGTAATCGACGTTCTCATAAGCTACCAACTTTGGTAAGAAACAAACAAGAATGCACAAAATTTGATGCTGCATCCCATAAAGTACCACCAGCATAGAGCTTTATTTTACACAAACATAACACACAGAAAGCTCTGACTCCACTTACTAATCCATCCGTATTCAATCAAGGCACATGAGGTGGTAGGATTGCATCGAAAGGGGCAGACTGTGATCTCTTTTTAAACACATTTTACAGTGCTCGACAAAAAAAGAGCTCACTTCAAATGTCCCACTCAATATCCAGAACCGAACCCCATTCAAAACATCTAGAATGTAATCAAAAGGAAGATGGATGGTGTACAGTTCATCAAACAAGCTGCTTGAATTTGTTGTGCCTGAAATGGCATAAATTACCCAAAAGTAATGTGAAAGAGAATTTTATATATATATATAAAAATTTCAAAACTCTTCTTAAGTTTACACGTGTTTTGTGATGTTTAAAAATCAATAAGAACATTTTGCACTTTTTTTTATTATTTGCAATTTTTTACAGATAAATTCTTTTCATTACAATATTTGTTTATGTACAATAATGTAGATATACATTATGAAACCAAAAAAAAACTCAATTTGCAGCAGTCCCTTCATTTTTTCCAGTTGTTACATACAAAATACACTACCGCTCAAAAGTTTGGGATCACACATTAAACTGAACATCTGTGACAACCTGGACTTTTATTTCTGTATTTTTGTTTTGATTTCATGATGAAATCCACAAATTCTGCTGCATCAGATACTCAAACGTTTATGTTAGAAGAGTGAGGTAGGACTGGTGAGTGAGGTATATATATATATATATATATATATATATATATATATATATATCATATGTCATTCAGTATATTTTATATAGTGCACATTACCAGCAATAGTTTTACAACACCCCACTTACAGTATAGTTATATAAAAAGTGATTTGCAGGGAGTAAGTAATTCATTAACAGCTTGCAGCTGGTCTGCAGCAACAAAAGTAAATTAAGCTTTACATGTTGGTGTAAAATTTTCTACAGGTGTCCCAACATTAGATGATCATTATAAATTGTCTGTGCAGTGCTGGAACATACTGTAACTACACCCTCTACAGCAGGATTTAGACACTACTGCACTGCAGGATGCAGTATATTACTTGTGTTAATGGTTAGAAAAGGGCAGTAGATAAAGGAATACAGACAGACTGTTATAATCATCAGAAGTGAAGGTCTTTCCTTCAGATAAACTGAAGAGAAAGACACAAATGGTTAGCGAGGAAAGTCCTGCACAAAACTGGACAGATGGGTGAAAACAATGAAACCTTTAAATGGAACATATTTATGGGAACTTCTGTAATAGTGCTGGGAAGGACTTAACAAACAGCATCTGATTTTCAGTGTTCTATCTGGCTGTTACATCTGCAAAATTGAGCAGCGTTGTTTAAATGTTTACATTTTGTTCATTTGTTTCTATGCTTTAATTTCAGAGCCCTATGACACATTAAACTGCATTAATGTCAATTAAAAACGAAAAACTGGAGTGTTCCAAAAATTTTTATATTAGTGTATAGTAGGATTATTAATAACTAATAACTCAATTTAATACTATACATTTTGTAATATAGCAAAGCAAGGAAATGTGAAAAGGTGTCCTATGTTAATACAGCGGAACCATCATTAACCTGTTCTAAAGTGTCTGATGATAACCGAAATGAACAATAACTGAAGCAATATTTCCCCTAACAAATAATGTAAATCCAATTAATCTGTTCCAGATAAATATGAACAAAAATACATTATATATAGAATAACTATAGTTTTACATACAGAACACAATGAGAAATAAATACAAAAGACTAATGAAATGGATAAATGAACATTTAACATCACTCTTAAAAGTTTACGCTCTGTTTTAGAGAGTGCCTGTGTGGTGCAGCCAGCGGCCATTGTTCTGTATACCCGTTCTCAGCTGCTATTTGTTTTCGCACTGCGCGCTGTTACTTTAGTGTGACGTGTTGAGAAAAGCCAGAATGAACGACGAAGGCATTGTTGAATTAGTGGAGAGTAATGTGGGCACAGCAACAAAAAATGGCGTATGAATGATAATTGGGACAAAATTTCCCTGAAAAAGTCGACGATAACCAGGGAAAACAATAACAAAGATTCCATTGTACTACCATTTATTAAAGCGCTCAACAATAACTTAACAAAACTTATAACTCAAAACATAACAAAAACTATGCTTTAAAACTATAACCTGAGATGGGTAGTACATTTATGCTGTTGTATTCCTCCATAATTTCAATTCATTTTTAAATAAACAGCACAATCTGAGCGCTTCATTCTTGCATTCACTCTTCTTCCATCCTGATTGGTAGCTTTACTTGTCAATCATAGCCAAACAAACTCTGGCTGGTTATCACTAGTCAGAAAACCAATTGATTGTTGTTAATTCAAAGTGGGCACTGGTTTTATAAAATATAAAGAGATCTGACAGGCTGATGCAGAGCAAGGCTTATCAAGTCTATCCCTTCCAGCAAATTAAAGCTCAGGAAGGTTAATGGAAAATTATCAAACTTTTTAAATTGAGTATGTGATGAAAAAAACTGCCCTTGATACAGGTATGGATTACAGCAAAATAGCTTGATTACATCTATTCACAATTGATGAGAAACATCACAAAGTACTATTCTGAGGAAGCAAATAAATGTTTTATGGCTATTATGATGAAATAATAAATAATAAGCATTTAAACAACAATATGAATTGCATTTAGAAATTATTGCAGTGAATTTAATGATAAAGGCAGAATGTGCTTCTTATAATGTGTCACACCCTCAGTCTCTCCCTCTCATTCACATCGGCCCACTTCTACCTCTAATCACTACACTACTCAGGACACACCGGCCGCTGACGTCACCACTCCACATTAGTGTTGTAGTCAAGACCGCACTGTCAGAGTCCAAGACCGAGACAAGACCAAGACTTTGTGGAGTCGAGTAAAAGACCAAGACCGAGTCATTTAGGGGTCGAGACCATGACAAGACCAAGACCAATGAACACCGAGACCAAAATAACAAATAAGAGGCCTTACAGATAAACTAACATCAACACTGTGCCCAGTACAGTACTAAGCAAAAAATAAGCCAGGACTAAATAGCCAGTATACTAAAATTAATCAGCAACAACAAAAATTCAAATAAATATCAAATTTATTATGCATTTTTAGAACAGTGCATTATTAACACAAAAATTAAAAAAAACTGTCTAACAGGACTTTAACTGCACAGGTAACAAGAAAATCAAAAAGTTACCACCACAAAAATTTTATTTAAGCACTTTTCAAGCACTTTCAAGACACTGCCAGGTGCTTTCAAGCACCATACAATTAGAAACAAAACCATATAGTCATTACATATTCAAGTATTTTTCTACCAGCTTCAACAACACACAAAAAAACAATTCAGTGTGCAAACTCCAGGACGACGTTTGCAGAGGAACCCGTTGTGATTATTAAATCCAAACTTTATGACCAATGAAGTGGCGCACATGTCGGCGCAGAAGACGGCTTAGCCTGTACTGGCAGCCGGTCTTGTGTCGAGACCGGTATAGCCAATAGTGTTGCTTGTGTGTGTGTGTGTGTGGGGGGGTGTGATTAAAAATACTCTTAATTCACTGGTTGTATTCAGGGGCGTAACTAGACTTAAGACTGTACTGGGGCACAGCTGGGGCACAGATAATGTATGTGAAAAAAGATTTCTGCTCTTATTTACATTTAAGAAAGCATAAATAGTGCTTTAATCTAAACAATCAGATCAGATTATGATGTTGACTGGATCTTTGATTAATCAGCAGAATGAACTGAGGCATTTGGCTACTTGTGAACTTTACTCTAGACTTGTAAACCACTACTGGTACAAGCAAAAAGACATTTTTAGTCATTTTTCTGAAGACAAGAGTATTTTAGCTAATTATAAAGACAAAACGACTGACAAGACAGTCATTACTGTGCATTTTTTCTGTGAAATAAATTTGAATGGTTTAAAAATTTGAGTCACGACTTGATGATTAAGGACAAATGTACCCACATTTGCAAATATGAAGGTGCACCATTTGAGTTTGAACCACTGCAGTATTCCCGGGCTAACTAGTCAACACAAGCTCTCTCATATTCATCAATGACGCAGAAGTCCCAACCAGCACGATACCACCATTAACGCCAACTCACTGGATATTCCCGTCACCACTTTGGGTTTCCCATCCTTATTACTTTAGCCATTTCTAACTAAAGTCAATGTCTGTACTGCTAATGCTAATTCGTCTGTTTTGCTACAGGGAGTAACGTTAGCTAACGTAGCGTTAACGTCATAGACACAGGTTGAGGTAGCCTAGCCAGGGGCTCACCTCTCTCATTTCTCCTTGCTGCTTTATCCCTGCTGAGCAAAAAACTTTCTGATATCCATCTACAGGAGTAATAATGTTTAACTCAATCAAGATAAAAATAATATATGATATTATATAAGTATTCAGCAAGTTGTTATGTGCTAACGTTATGTTACCTTTAGTCAGGTAGCTCTCTCTCGCGCGCTGTCGCTCTCTCTCTCTCTCTCTCTCTCTACACGTGAATAAATTATCATATTAAGTAGCCATGTGG
>BRDA01088032.1:0-30534 GCA_036984385.1 Crenuchus spilurus
TCAACACTTCCTCCTGTACTGTGCACTGATACATTATACACACTCACACCATCAACACTTCCTCCTGTACTGTGCACTAATACATTATACACACTATAACCAACATCCAGTGTTATGTAATGAGGATAATGGATGGATGGATTTTACCTTTATCATGTTAAACATGCTCAAAAGAATCATGTGTTTAGCTGGATCAACTACATGCTGTTGAGGACTGATTCAGGATCAGACACAAATGCTCGCAATTAACTCACAGTGAGGTTTGAGTTTTCATTGAAGGCTCTGGTCTGAATCTTGGTTTTGTGTGTACAGTACAGATTCAGGAGCACTGGAGGAAGGATGGAGAAGGGCTTTTGTGAATCGCACTGATGCTGTTGAGTATATTATTATTATTATTATTATTATTATTATTATACCTTTCTAAACCCTCCTGAACATTACTGTGAACTTTGACCTGTATGTGATGAACACACCGCTGGCACATGGAGCATTTGGAAGAAGTGTGTGTGAGTGTGTGTATTGATCCATGTTTCTCCCTCTAATGCCGTTTCATCTCTCTTTCATACAACCACACACACACACACACACAGGTAGCGTGCCTTTGTAGAGCAGGTGATGCCCATCTGCTGGGAGGGCCGTGTTCACGAAACAACAAAGGACGGAGAAATCAAAATTGAACGCCCAGGAAATAACAGAAAAGGCGCCAGCAGTTTTATTCTTATCTGCCTCTGTCTCACAGCTGCTCTCTCCATTTCAGACATGTTCATTGGCTTTTGCGCTTGATTTGATGCTAATGATAAGAAAGTGGGACTCATTTTGCTCCTATAGGGAGTTCTATAGGAAGCGGGGGAGCGGTATAGTATCAGCAGAAGCCAGCTGGGGATGACAATGTTATGAGTTATTCTTATGAAAGTGCATGTAATCTTTGAACACCTGTTCTGAAATCTATGTCAGAGTGCAGTATGAGGATTAATTAGAGCACTGCTCAGAGGTGATTGTGCTATGATAAGCACAGACACTGTGCCAGTGAGAGAGAGAGCATGTGTTAGTGGCGAGGTGTGAATGTGTCTGCGGCGCTTTGTGGCAGACATATGTTCACAGCCCAGGCCAGACTATTGCAGGGTCTTACAAATGCTACTGTCTGCCACTAACCAATAAGTCTGTGTTACACTAATATTTTAAATATTTTATGCTGATTCCTTTTTCATTAATAACACATTCAGAATCTAGTTGTGTAGTTTGGCTCTTATTGTCAGATGCCAACATCATTAGTCATTAAACTATGACTTTAAATGTGCTCTGCCCCTTTAAGACTGCGATTCTCGCGGCTGTTGCTGAATTCACGGAACATAATCTAACAAATTTTTCTTGAACTATTATTTTGAAGAGGAAAACACATGAAGTCCTACATTACTCGTGCTTTATAGTTTCTCTGTTTAAAGACAATAATAATACATTCACAAGCCAGGCCAGACTACTGCAGGGTCTTACACATGCTGCTATGCATGTTAGCAGTATGTTTTCATAATTTTATTAAAATTATTTATTTATTAAAAATATTTTTAAATTAAATTAAGTAAAAAAAATGAAAAGCACATTAAAAAAAAATTTCAAAGCAGTTTGGACTGTAACGTTTGTCCCTATTATCAAACATTGTGAAACAGATTTTTTTTTTTAAAATTGGGGTTATTGGAAAATTGTGTGCATTTGATATGATATTTATATGCATATCTGACCTGCTCACATTTGCTGGATGGATACTTGAGCTCAAATACATTTCTACAGTGAATAAAAGTAGTTCAGGAGCTGAATGTGACCCAACAAGCTTGTGTACCTCCGCAGTAGTTCTATATCAGGATTCAAAGGGTCACGGAAACTCATTTTCGGGTACAATCTGTAAATACGGTGAATGCTTTGGAGCAGAAAAACTACTTTTTTGGTTTGCTTAAGTTTACTGTTGATACAATGTACTACAATAGATTTTTGAGGCTATTATCTTTAATGTATAGCAATAAAACCAAGCGGCTCATTTTTGTAGCTTTTGTGAATGATAAGCAGAATAACACGATATCTCAGCGACTTTAGCCGGGTTTTCCCAGACGGGGTCACAATCACTTTAAATGTGCTCTGCCCCTTTAAGACAGATTCTCACTGTTGTGGAATTCACTGAATATAATTAACAAAATTCGTAAACTCTTACAAATTCTGCTACATAAACTGTCACTAACAGTAAAGTCTTATAGTGATATTTTATCATTTTTCATTAAAACACATTCTAAAAAGGCTTCAAAGTAGTTAGTTTTGTGAAGTTTGGCCCTTATTTTCAGATGCCATGACTAAATGGATTGAATACATTTGCAGTCATTGGAAAGTTGTATAAATTTGATTTTTCAAAATGATCACTTGAAATGTGCTTAAAAGCATTGGCTTTATGTGCCTGCTTCACAGAATCAGAGGGAGTGAAGTCTTCACATTGATTCAGAGTTTTGAGGCTCTAGGCTGAATCCATGGCATTGATGCTCTTAAAGCAAACATGTTCACACTTGATTTATTTTATTTGTGTGTATACCTGAGCATATTGTTAGCATTTTAAAAATGCATGTTTCATTAAGAAGAGTTTCAGACACGTGGAAATAAATATATAAGTAAATAAATATATTTAATAACAATATATATATATATATATATATATATATATATAAAATTAATAAATATATTTATTAATATATATTTAATTATAAATAAATAAGTCCTATATTGCTGCTGTTTTATTGTTCTTCTAATTAAAGAGTACTTTACTAACCTCATACTGATCTGTAATGAGCCCTGAATTTTATTTTCCTTTGTGTATCCAGCACAGAGCTGGGCTCATGTCTGGAACTGTGGGTCACACACATGGTCAAAAAATGTAAAAAGGTTTATGGCACTTTGTGTGGACTAATAACTTTTTTATCTAGTCCCTGCAACATAAATCATGACATTTTAAGGTGAAGACATGTTTTGAGGTTAAGGTTAGGGTTTGTGAAGTCTATGTAATGTCCCCACATTTCACAGAAGCAAGTATGTGTGTGTATACCCATTTATCTTCCAGAACAAGCCTTTATGTCAGTCTACCTTGGCTAAAGGAGTGAATTACTGCAATACAAGCGGCAGCTAAAAAGCCGAAGTGAGAAATGAGAACGTACAGCACGAGAGAAGAGAGAGACAGAAAGAGAGAGAGACAGAGAGAAAGAGTAGTAAATCCCAAAATTAGGACAAAAGAGATGCACAAATTAGAAGCTTACTCTTTGAGCCAGCACCAGAAGAGAGTGGTTTAGGTGAAAGCTTACTCACCATGCGTTTGTGTATTATACACAGCTCCTTCTTTCCGCCTGCCGTTCGCAATATTATACCCAGGGGCAGGAGTGTATGGTGTGAAATGGGATGTGAAAACTATTGTGGAGTCATACAAGTTGCATTAATCATCAGCATGGAACATCATGTTAAGTCGGAAGCTCGCAGTGAGGAGTTTTACACCGTGCCATGCATTAGGGCCACTGCTAAGGATTATACAACGAAATGTTCAACGTCTGACAGTACACTTACATAAACTTTCTTGTTTCTATCTCATATCCACTCATGAGAGGGTGTATGTGTGTGTGGGTGGGTGGATAGAGAATATATACAGTACATATATTAAATATGTTCATTTTGAATACAGGCTCACTCTTCTACTCAGCTTGGGGGTACATTTCGTTCATCATTCAAAACCGAAGGCTCAAATTGGGAAGTTTCTTCCTGTGTGGGCGTTCTGGGTCATGTTGGGTTCGGCTCCGGTACATGTAAATGTTTGCTTATGCATGTGTGTGCATGTGTGAGTGTTTGTGTGGTGTGTGTGGGGAGGTGTGAAGGCCGGCTGTCAGTGAGTGAGTGCAGACTGTGCAGTTAGTCAGGAGGAACATGACTGCCACTCACACCCTGCAGTAATGATGCCGGGCCAGTGGAGGCAGCGTGCCGGGATCTCATTACGAGCAGATAATTGGAGCTGGTTAAAAGCAGCCACGCTCAGGCCAGGCACACATCTCAGGTTTCAGGTTCAGGCCAGACTGCGTCACTGTTGGCATGGCACGCTGCCCACTTCGACTGGTCCATCACCCCTGACACATCTGAAAAGCACCTGGACTGATGGCTCCAACTCAACTTTTGACAGTTTGTTTTCTTCACTTGCTTATATATTTGTAGAGTTTTGCCATTTTTTGGAAATTTTACCTTTCAGTGCCCAATGGAAGCTTCACAGTTGTGGCATGTGGAGGAGTTTTAAAGTGATGTGTTCAGAGTCAAATGGTTCTCACTAAGAAAGGTTTTCTAGTATAAATGTAGCAGGTTAATTGCTTTTATAAGTCATTTTCAGATTTTTGGGGGGAGAAAAAAATTAATTATTAATCACACACCGTAACATATAATAAAATATCATCAAAAAGTTAAGTTTTGTTCATAATTTAATTCAAAATGTCTTATTTTATATTCTCTACATGTAAACTGACATATTTCAAGCCTTTTTTGTTTCAGTATGACTATTGTTTCATGAACTCATGAAATCCGAAATTATTAGAATATTTCATTTGGAGTTTAAAAAAATTACTATTCTACAATGACGTTTTAAGGCCACTCTTAAAAAATAAAAACAGCTAACTTTGAAAATAAAGTCTTACTATTTTAAGAATAAATTGGTAATATTTTGAGATTAAAGTCATAATATTTCAAAATTAAAGTCGTAATATTTTGAGAATAAAGTCATAACATTACGAGAATAAAGTCGTAATATTACAAGATTAAAGTTGTAATATTACCAGAATAAAGTCGTAGTATTTTGAGATTAAAGTTGTAATATTTCAAAATTAAAGTTGTAATATTTTGAGAATAAAGTTGTAACATTGCGAGAATAAAGTCGTAATATTACGAGAATAAAGTTGTAATATTACAAGAATAAAGTTGTAATATTACGAGAATAAAGTTGTAGTATTTTGAAATTAAAGTTGTAATATTACGAGAATAAAGTCGTAATATAAAGTTATACTTTTGTATCGGATTTACCAATAAAGAAATACTAAATCTGCTGCCCATCAGCATTGACGTCTGTGCAAGAAACTGTTAATTCAGAAGAAAAACCAGACTGACTTGGAGGAAATAATCTCTTTTGTTGAAAGAGAACTCGCAGGCACTGACTGACTACAGGGCTATCAGTGGTTACATCTCCGTGCCATTTGAAGTAGGCATATAGTTTCACAGGAGACGATTAGAATGGTTTTGATCAATGGATCAATCAAGATGATTGATCCTGAAGGAGCCCTGTAGTCAGCCATCGCCCATGAGACCAGTAGATTGAATATTTCTTTATTGGTAAATCCAATACGAAAGTATAACTTTACCAAATCCTCAACGTTCCTCGTTTTATCAGGAGTCACTGGCCATAATAAATGTGACTTTCCTGGCTTTAATGCCACTTTATATATATATATATATATATATATATATATATATATATAATTTTATTTTTATAGAATGGCCCTAAAATGCTGTCGTGCTATTCAAATGGTATCAACATTAACACAAATGCTTGAAACTTTAAGAATGTCATCACGTTACATGTAATGATAAAATGTCAGGTTTACCTTTTCAAATTAAATTACGAACACAAATGAACTTTTTTATGATATTCAAATTTTTGTAGATGTGCTAGTACAAAAATAATAAATAAACAGGAATAACCGCAGAAATGGCAACTGCAGAAATACTTTGAGAGACATTTTATCTACTAGCCAAAAAAATGCAGAAATGTGAATAAGTTGTGATGCTGTCACAGCCCCGCCCCTATCTCGTCCTTTCACTGTCATTGTCACACATTTTCTGTGTATTTTTGTCATGTGCTTTAGTTTACATTCATGTCATATCTCTGTATTCCCACTCTTATCATGGCATCCTGGTCTGCTAATGTTCAGCACCTGTCTCTAATCCCACAGCCCTGCTTGTTCCTTTCCCTTTGATTACATTTGTTATTTAAGCTTCCTTTTGTTTCTCTATCCTTTGTGAGTCATTGAATGTCACTAGACATTTTGTGATTGTAAGTAAATGTGTGTGAATGCTTTTGTATGTCGACCGGGTTATGTTTACCTCCACGCTTATATTTTGTTTATAAGCCTCAGTTCTGCAATAAAGACTTTTGTTGTATCCCACCTCTGAATCCTGCCTCCTCCTCGAACACCCACGAGGATGCTTTGACTGACTTTTTAGTAGGATTCAGTGTGGGGGTCAAAGAGCAAATGTCCCACCAGTACCACCATCAAACAAACCTAGTCCCTCAGGTGTCATATTTTGATGTCTTTGTACAGTATATTTTATTATAATTCAGTATAAAATAAGGATCCAGTATTGGTAGATTGCTGATATAATCATTGGTCAGTTTATTATTATATTTTTGGCAGTTTAATAAAAATAAATAGATCCAGCATGTTATGCTAATTGTAAGCATGTAATGTAATTTTAAATATTGATGTCCCAAATGTTGTTTATACATTGACTAGTACAAAGTACTGGAAATGTGTTAGTGTGTTGTCATTTCAGCCCACAATATGAAAAGGTTAATAAAAATCAGCCAAAACAATCCATCAGCTAATTTGGCTGTAAAGGTCAGACTCAGCCAAGAAATTCATGCATCACTAATATACAGTGTAGACACAATGTTATATAGGGCTAATTTCTCTGTTTGCAATATGTTCAATTAAAGGACAGAATTCCCAAATTGATGCATAATTTAGGAATTTGTCTTTTTTTTTTAAGGGAAACTGATATCAGAAGTATTTCCCACTCTGTTGTCCTGGACACCCACTCCAATGACTGCAATTAATATTTAATGTGAAAGTGCACAGGGAGGAATTTGACCTCTAAATTTAACCCATCCATGCACTGAAACACATACACACTAGTGAACACACTAGGGGGCAGTGAGCACACGTGAGGACAGTGGGCAGCCCCTATCCACAGCGCCCAGGGAACAGTTAGGGCGCCATGCTCAAGGGCACCTCACTCATCACCTTCCACGGGATCAAAGCAGCGACCTTCCAGTCACAAGACCAGGTCCCTAACCCCCAGGCCAAGGCTGCCCATCCCCAAAACCAGATAATAAGGCCCTCTAGATCTGCAGCCTCATGCTCCAAGAAGCACAAGTGCAGTGTGAGGCAGGTAGCGCTTCATTCCTTTGAGTTTGCAGTAAAAACAGAAGCCCTGTGTGTTTATTTCTCTGCACTGCAAACACACAAATGACTGTTGACTGTAAAACTGTGGTGTTAATGAGTTACTAATACATTCACAGCTGAATGAAGGAACGTTACTACACACTCATTCATCCTTTCATTTTCCCCGTCGCTCTGTTTCTCTACAGCGAGTCTGGTCATTAAAAATGTCTACAGACTTCATTTTCAAATGCATGATCTCACACACACTCTATTAAAAGCCGTGCTGCCGTCCTCTGCATTTCACCAGCAGTGAAAATCACCGTCATTACTGCAGCACAACCAGCAGCACAGTCGCAGGAAGGCAGAGGGAGCCATTCTTCACTGCAATCTAAAATTAAACACAACACGAGAAAACACAGACATAATGGAGCGAAACAGGCAATTACTTGTAATTAAGGAGGGAGGAATCTTCTGCAGTGCAGTCAATCTGCTGAGAGAGAGAGAGAGAGAGAGAGAGAGAGAGAGAGAGAGAGAGAAGTAAAGAGAAACAGGAAGAGATAGATAGATAGATAGAGAGAAAGATAAAGAGATGGAGGGGGAGAAACAGAGGAAAGGAAACAGAGATGAAGTGACAGATGGAGGGATGGAGGGAGGGAGAGAGGGAAAGAGAAAAAGGGAAAGAAAGAGAGAACAAGAAACAGGCAGAGAAAGATGGAGAGAGACACAGAGGTAGAGTGTGTAAGTAAGAGAGATAGGGAGAGACATACAGATAGATGATGGATGGAGGGAGGGAGGGAAATATAAAGAGATAGATAGATAGATAGAGATGGAGGAGAGAGACAGAGAGGAAATGAAACATAGATAGATCGATGGATGGATGGAGGGAGGGAAATATAAAGAGAGAAAGAAAAATAGGCAGCGAGACAGACAGAGAAAAAGACAAAGATGGATGGATGGGTGGATGGATGGATAGTGTGTGTTTGAGAGGAGAGAATTACAACACATGAGATTTCTTTTCACCACCAAAAATGCAGATCCAGACCATATTTGGTGTGACAAGTGTGTTGTCCCCAATTCCTGAGATCATTATATTACATTAATCTGCTGGATGACAAATCTCTCTTTTTACACAACACAGCAACACGACGGCTGCTTCTCTCGGCCGAGCTGCTGTTCAAATACCATCAAAGTACTCCAGCAGTCTGAGTATCTGAGGGCTGACTAGCATGTCATCTGATGATCACATCCACACGACTCTCATCCACATCTGCTCTCTTATTCCCCAACTCCAACACTACAGAGGACCTTCAGAGAGGCTGTGACTATTTCAGCTTATTCAGAGGGATTAGTCAGTATTACTCCACGTTTTCACACCACAGGACATTTCTCCAGTCACAGTACAGTGCAAATGCAGTCATGATGTATGTAATTACCAGGCACTGTCAAAAAAAGGTCAGCAGCTGGTAATTACATACATCCTGACTGGGAGCTCAGGCTAGGGTTAGGGACATGCTCAAAAGCACACTTTAACACTCCATCTGAAAAGGGAATAAAGCAGCATTAGGCAAAAGCTAAATTATTCTTTCTTTTTTTCTTTCTTTATTCATTTATTCATTCATTATTCCTATTTATTTATTTATTATTTTTATCATTTATTTGTTTATTTATTTATGCTTTTTCATTTATTCATTCACTTATTTGATTTATTTATTGATTGATTTATTCAACTTTATTATATTTTAATTCATTCATTTTTTATTTATTTATATATTCATTTTTATCATTTATTTATGTATATGTTTATTTATTTATTCATTTATGCATTTATTTATTTTTTCATTTATTCATTAACTTGTTTGATTAATTTATTCATTTATTTATTGTTTATTTTATTGCAGCTGACCAGTGATTCGGCCCGTGGTCACATCAGCAAAGCCAGAGTAAAGAACAGAAGTCTTCAAGGTTTTGGACTTTTGGACGAGTTAACTTATTCCGATTCCCTTCGTGTAACAGAATTTTAGACCTGTGTGTCTTTTGTTTCACTCTATCTATTGTTTTGGTTGGCATATTGCTGTATCAGCTACCCAACAGCGTGTGCTTCCAGACATCAACACAGAGACACATAATGAATACTCCAGAGAGTGTGTGGGCGTAGGGGCAGGCCTACAATACGGTGTTGTCATGCAGTCCAAAGCCAGGAAAGTACACAGTGCTGGTAAGTGTGCAATATTTACCAAGTGTAAAGCCACTATGCACGTTTTCCACACTCAGTCTAGAAGGGCTGTATGACCCGTTGTGAATGTAGAGCTGGAACACAGTGTAGTACTTCTGCCTAAACGCTGTAGGATGCCAGGTCTTGGCGCATGGCTGTGCCAAGTAAAGTTTTTATCATTATCCCGAAAAATACCAAATCCAAACTACTGACGCAGCTAATGTTATTACGGCTTAAAGCGAAGTAAAGGCTCAGCGTGCAATCATTTTCACTATTTACCAGCAAGATCTATTCAGGCAACTCAGACACAAATGGATATGTCACACAAAAGGACATTTCGAAATGGCTTGCACTAGAAAACCCACCCTATCACTCAACCGGACCTCATAAAAGCAGAAAATGTATTTTCCTTCCACACACCTTTGCTTTATCAACTGCATTCCTCTGACAGCGGGCCCTTGGCTCACTTATTTCCGTGTGAAAAATATGCTTCCAATTTTTGTTTTGTCATTTTTAACTGGAGCAATCCACTGAGTGAATTCCCATCAGAGCTCTAAGAAAGTTCATGTCAAAGAAAGAGCGAGAGGAAGACGGAGAGGGGAGGAAGAAAAAAAAAAAAAAACAGCCGCACTTAACGGTAGATTCTTCATCTCCAGCGAAAAGTGTTTGCTGGGCTTTCCCCCCTCCCCACCATCTCAATTTCTCACTCTCGCTGCTATCATTAGTCCCTGAGCAAGAAGGAAAAAATTATTTTCCTCTCTGCTCAAGCTCAGGCGGCTCTGTGTAGTCTTCCTCGCACCTTCAGAAACAGTCATGGATCCTGAAACACAACATCAATACCTGGATGGCTGTTTTGAGCTCAGGTATGGACATCCTCCTGCATAGACATTAAGTACCAAGATGCTGACCATGCTGTGTGTCCTGTATGTACTGAATTTAAGTACACAGTCATATCAAAATATACCAACGTTGACCCGTACGAGAAGCCCATTCTCGGTACATCACAAAGTTAACCATCAGTTAAGCCCATCACATGAGAACCAGGGCCAAGTTCATTCCAAACCAGGGGTGGTCAAAAATGGTATCATTGTGTGTCAAGTCAATAAACAGTATTGCATGTTGATTTAGTAGATCAAATGTTTTATGTTTTGGTCGTGAAATGCAGGCTCAAATTTAGACCCCTGTTATAACTAAGCTTAAATTTATTTATTATGACCTTATTATAAATAGAAATTGTCAAAAAAAAATATTCCATAGAATGTTTTGGCCCTCAGTGGCTCAGCGGACTAAGGCGCTGTCACTCTGATCTGAGCATCATGAGTTTGAATCCCGATCATGCTGCTTCCCTTCAGCAGCCGGGTCCTGAGAGAGCAAAATTGGCCATGTCGTAATGTGGCCTTGCTCAGGCGATCCATCAGAACTGGGGATCCTGCGCTTTCATCCGAGCGCATTGGCTGCCCGGCAGCGATGTATCCGCAGGGGTTAGAAAAGAGGCGGAGCTTAACTTCACATGCATCGGAGGAGGCCTGTGTTAGTCTGCACCTTCCTAGAGTCAGAAACATTACAAGTGATGGGGAGAGTCAACAAATAGGTTGGTCAATTGGCTACCAAACACATTGGGGAGTAAATAAAAAAAGAAATAAGTAAATAAAAAAAAGTAAAAAATTGAAAAAATGTAAAAAAAAATTTTTTTTTAATTAATAAAAAGTTTAACATTTTTTAAAAATTGGTTACAAAATAAAAATATGCTCAAATTTAAACCCTTTTAAATAAAACTGCCCAAAAACGTGATGACATCACTCTTTAGTGGCACTTCTCCAAAAATAGCCATTTCCCCCTTATTTGTATGCCACCTATAGAGGCATACTAATGTGTAAACCCAACATTCATTACTTTGCTCTTGTGCTTGTGTCCTCTAAATAAATGCTGAAATGATCGCTAAGGAAGCCAAGCTCGGATAATTGTTGTTAAAGCTAATGAGCCAATGAAAATATTGATTGAAAATCAAAAGGCATTTAAGTGTTAGGGGACCTGGAAGGAGACCTGGGAGATCTGCTACTTCTTCAGCAACACCTCAGGAACATGAAAACAGTTTTTAAAACCTTGCATCTCTCATTGAACTCTAGAGAGAAGACACTTAGCAGGTCCTTTGTACACTGAGTGTTTGTAATATGGCAATATAACAGGCAAGCGCATTTGCTTATTCGGAGCATTAGCACAAGAGGGCTTTATCTCGCTCCCCAGACCCTGAGCCCTCTCTCTCCCACTCTTTCTAGGTGAGGGATTTGCTCTTGGCCAGAGCTCCTGCCTTTATTTTTCTGTCTTCCTCTCGTTTCTTCAGAGCATCTCCTGTCATACCTCTCTCTCTATTTCCCTCGCTCACTCTCCACATCTGCTGCAGGGCCTCAGAGACCTGGCTGAGCCTGAAGCAAGCACTGGCACTGCCACTCTGAGTGCCATCACTCATTGTGATGTGAAAAGGTTGCGTGGCTTAGGGTTTACGGGTTCAATCTTACAAACGCTTAAACGTAAACATTCCTAATTGAGGTTCTTTTAAAGGTCCCGTCACCTTTTTCCACATGTATGTCTTTCTGAGCACCACAGACAGTTTTTATATCGGCTGCTTCACTAATTAGATTAAACTAATTAAAATGGTTTGCTTAATACTGCACTCAGTTGCAGTATTTGTATTACAAGCGCATCTCCAAAAATTTGAATATTCATTTCTGTTCATAATTTAATTCAAAAATGATAAACCGTCATATTTTATATTCATTACATGTAAATTAACATATTTCAAGAATTGTTAGTTTGAATAGTAATTTACTGAAACTCTGTCATTTGAGATTCTGGATTTCTGAGTTTTGTGAGCTATAAGCCACACTGATGTGCATTAAAACAAAAAAAGCCCTAAAATATGTTACTTTACGTTTACAGTATATAGCAGACGTTCTTGTCCAGAGTGATGTACAGCAGTGTTTTGTTTACATTAAGAGAATGATCTCAGCTAGTACAGACAGCTTAGAGTCCAAACTACTCTTCAGTTCAGACACTGTTAGAACTAAACCATCACTAATACCTAGAAAGAAGTAAAGATACACAATTATACACAATATAAGAGCTTTACATCATTACAATAAGTGTTTTAACTAGTGCTGCTTAAGTGCTGATGCTCTTCAGTCTGTGTGTGAAGACTGTGAGGGACTCTGCTGTTAGAACAACCAGTGGGAGTTTGTTCACCACCTGGGTGCCAGGATAGAGAAGAGTCTTGATGCCAGTCTTGAAGGATGGCGGGTCAAGCCGAGTCGTACTAGACGCTCAAAGGGTTCAAGGAGCGACTTAAGACTTGACCATTACCATTAGGTAGAGATGGGCTGGTCCATTTCTTGCTTTGTAGGTGAGCATCAGTTTAAATATCAAAAGGCAAAAGTTTAAATATCTTTATCTAAAATTCAGTATCTTATCAAAAATACATTCCTATACTTGAACAAAAGGAAGTGTTGGCAACTCTTTTGACTCTTTACTCAGTGACATACTTTATTTAGCACCCAGCAGATTTGGAACAGCAGAATCAAAATTTAGGACTGTTTACACTGTTTCTATTGTGATGCCCAATCTCACTCCCCTTCACATCCCAACGACCCTTTGTTTTTGAGAAATCAGCGGCCAGTCACGTGGGCAAGGCAACAAAAACCGGGCGAATGAACGATAACTGGGACAAAATTTCCAAAACAAAATCAACAATAACCGAATTGTATGATAACCAGAGCAAACGATAACTGAGGTTCCCCTGTATGGATATATCACAGTTTGTCATACAGTCATATGGGACACAAGTGTATGTACATCATTATTGTGATATGTTGCTTGTTTGATCTACACAGTGATGCTTAAAAACACTACATGTACAGGTATAAACATATCTAGCTATGTCATTTATGTTTCCTCCCACAGTTGTTGATTGTTGGCTTTGATATGCATAATGCAGTAATGTCACGAAAATGGCAACCAGAAACCAAGGGAAGGTAAATCAGGAAGAGGAGTGAGATTGGGCACCACACCAGCCCTAATTGCTGATGTGACATAAAATGCAAAAAAAACATGTGACTAGTGCTTTATGCAAATACCACGCTAGTCTGCGGTTACTAGCGGTTAGCCATATTAGCATATTTATCAAAGGTAATATTTTTTTTCTTTTACACTTGTCTCATTTGTTTTACAACACTACACTAATTACAAAATTTAACACTAATGTTGCTAACAAAGTATGAAAACCAATGATTAATATGCAAATATCCATGTTAGCATGTTTGTGGAGGCACAGCTAATTTAGCTAACAATGACAGTGAATTTCCTGCATTAGCATTATGCAAATGACACTTAATTACTGATTATTAGTGCTCGTGTTATTGTTAGCCACATTAGTCTAACCAGCTATTAGCTAGCCTTTTAAAGAGCTAGCCACTGAAAGGTTCTTTAGGGGACCAAAAGTACTTAGCACTCTTGCTGCGGCAAGAACCCTTCTTGGTACCGTTTTTTAGCGTGAAGGTTTAGTCTCTGAGGATCTCTCTTCCCATCTCTACTTCTCCAGCAACCTAACACAATGTTATTGGGATATGGGATGGGCAGGGGAGGGAAGCTAGGCAGGGATGTGTGAAGATAATAGCCCCAATGGGGAGATATGCAAGGCACAAGCACTTTTTTTTTTCCACAGGACTAAGTCAATCTGCTGTGAAGGAGCCCTGCATGGCACAGGAAACTCGAGACATTATCTTCCGATTTCATTTTCCATCTGTTTCTTTCTGAGCGTATTTTTTTCAGGTTCTTACCTCCAGAGTTCAGTCCATGTATTTCAGAAACAGCGAGAGCCTCTTGCTTAATCTTTATTACAGATCGAGGCAGGTTGGCCACTTTGCGGTTCTAAATTCAGTGTGTTCCTTTAAAAGAATGATATCCGTATCACTAGGGAGTTATGGCAGAAAGGGATGGAAAGCTGCAACAGATGGCCTTTGAATGGCTCATGCTGTCGCTGTTTATGCAGTTTGTTTTGGAGCAAAGGACAGCAGATGAAATTTCTAACTCACTCTACTGGCAGAACAAATTTAGAACGTACTTAGAGTATTTCCAAAAATTAGAATATTGTGAAAAAAAGTTTGTTTGCATTCACGATTTGACATATCAAGCCATTTTTGCTTTAATGTTGATACTGTTTAAATAACAATTCACTCAAACTCCAAATTAAATATTCTAGTAATCTGATTTTCAAGAGTATAGGCCATCAGTATTAAAACAAAGGCTTGACATATGTCACTTTATGTGTAATAATTATGAAACGTGATGTGATTCAATTCAATTATGAATAAAAATGAACTTTCACAATACTCTACACAGTTAAATCTGAATATTATCACCACCCCTAGTTTGGAATGCACTTGCCCTGGGACAGTATAAATAAGTGAGCACACCAGTCAGTTGAACCAGAGTGTAAAACCAATGGGTAAAGGATGTGATGTGACTGATGTCCAAAAGAGCATCATAACAAGGTACCAAGTATGGTGGTGGTAGTATCTCAGAAACCACTAACTTTGTGGGAGCCGCTGGTGCACTGACAATGGACTTCTTGTACACTGAGTGCCTCCCAATGGCATTGATTCCAAAAAGAAACGGCGACTATGATGAGTGGTAGAGAGTAATTGATACCCATTTAAGCTCTATAATGAACAGGCAGTGGCAGACTTGAAAAACACGCAAACCACGCAATTGCTTGGGACCCCGGAGATCAGGGGGCCCCCCGCTGGCCAAAAGATGTTGGCAAAAAAATAAACTAAACTCATAATTCTTTTTGTTGTTCCACACTAAAGAGATACCGTACATGGTGTAATTTGAGAGTGGGGGTAGAGGACAGCGGCTTTTTCAAAAGTGGCTCTTTTGGTTCTCTGCAGATTTTTCCTTCCAAAAACAGTGTTACGCTCTATTAAAAAGAAACTGGTCGAGCACTAGGACCCAGCAAAAAACGGCCACTCAGTCGGAAGCCTATTTCGCTTTAAGCCACCCACAAGCTCATCGATTGGCTCTGCCATTTCTTACTAGTGTGTGATTTGCCGTCCAGCGGTCACTCCATCAGACAGCGCTTTGCAATTTGGCCTGTAGTCCATGTTCACCTGACACTGTAAGTTGTTAACATGTATGTTTGTTCTGCCTGTTTCACATCAGCTAGACGTATTTTAATATCAGAGGTTTCATATTAAATACATTAACATTAACATTAGAATCTGTGTCTGTGTGCGTGCGGCTACCAGTCTGTGATAAGCCACCATTTACAAGCCTCCAAGTTTAACTATCGTCAGAATAATTCAGAATTTCTGCTTATTTTTACTCAAAAATGAACATTGGTGGTAATGAATTGGAGTGAAGTAGATTATCAAGGTGTAACACAGAATTGGGTGATAATTTTATATTACATGATTTTAACAGTTTACTAATATTTTAATTATTTTATTAATGATTCATTTTATTTTATTTTATTAATAATAATAATAATAATAATAATGATTATAGTTATTATTAGTACTAGTTATTAATAGTAACTAGTCATTCCTAATAAAATATTATGAATAATAATTTTTAAGTAATGCTTACAGTTTATGTATAATTAATATTTATTTATTTATATATATTTATGCATATGTGTACGCCCAGTGATGGATTAGCACCCTGCCAGGTGCAATGTAGCGTTTAAGAATGATATGACGGAGTGAAAACACTCCTCCCTCCTTGATGGTTCGTGGCAGATCTCTAGTATTCTTTAAAAAAAAGAGAGAAAAGTTTCTTCCCATATAATAGCCAAGAGACTTGAAATAGGATGTTTTTTTTATCGGCCTTATCCATTTCCTTCTGGCAAAGACGTGACGGTTCAGTATGATTTTCAAATGTAGTGTCATGATCCCTAGATCCTTTTTCATGGATAAAAAAGTGGGGTAAAAGGAAGGGAACTATAAGGGAAATTAGCATGATTGAATACATGTTTTGAAAGCTGGCTTGATAAAAGACTTTGAAGTCGCTGTCGAGCGTGGTGCCGCGCTGCGTATGACTCAGTGAATCCCATAAGCTGCTGTACTATCTCTAACGTCCAGACTGGCTTTGCTTTAATCAGGCCTGCGTGCTGACTGTGTTTTATCCAGCTGAGGCGCCAGTGTCGCCTGCTCTCGCTACCAAACAAGCAAACACAAACAGTGCAGGGTAAACAGCGCTGACGCCGGGGCGAGAGGCGGGTATCACGCAGGAGAGAGCGAGAGGGGCGAGATAGAAGGATAGACGGATACGGTGAACGAGAAAAGGAGGGAGGAAAGGATACAGAGATAAGGAAGATTGGCGGGTGGGCGGATGGGGGTGTTAGGCAGCTCACCTGCTAAAAGAGGGAGGATTGAAGGGTTGAGTTGCTTCTTAAATCCGCCGTGATTGAAAACATTTGCAAATGAGAGGAAGTACATATCAGCTTGTAATTGAAGTGGAAAACGCGCTGAGCCGGAGGGAGGGTTTGGAAGGGCTGCTGTCGACAGGATGTGACTGGAGCTGGACAGAGTTGGGGAGGAGAACAGGTAGCAGCCATGTAAGAGCAGTCAGTCATACAGAAAGAGAGGAAAGAGAGAGAGAGGGATTCAAGGACAGCTATAAAGTGCTAAGAACAGTGATCCATCTCTCTTTGCAATAGCAATATGGGACAGGGAATGAGCTGGAATGATGATGAATACAAAAGACAGAAGACTAGATATAGAAAGTGGAAGAAAAATGGCCAGATAAACACACTGGGCTTATTCAGTATAGAGGGACACGGTCATGTGTGGCCCTGGGCTTTACAGCATAAGCAATGCCTCCCTTCTGCTCTCTGTGTTTTTCCTCCACTCACGGAATAGCGACGTTCCTAAAGAACGTGTGAGGACTTCATTATTATAAGCCATGTCGAGGCCCAGACCAGTACGGTTAATGACTTGACATTAAAGCAGGATCAATGGAACGACTCGCAAGGTCTAAGAAAGTATACTTAATGAAAAGGGATTACTTCCCTAAGATTACAGTCCCTCTTGCCTCCGCTTCTCTACTTCAGTGAGAAAACACAGCTTTACATGCTGTTCTGCTAATAGTGCTCTCAGTGCAGGTACTCAACCCACTGGAACTCATCACTTACACAATCGCATTAACAAGGTACCATCGTCGTTTCATTAGATGTAGCATCTTTAATAAGCTGGCTGCATCTGTTATGAAGCCTTAAGCATAAAGGATCCATATCGTATGCTTTTCTTTTATTTATACCAAGGTTACATTTGGATGCTTTTATGCAGTAAACACGGCTTTTCATTTTCCCGTTTTCATCCATCCATCCTTCCCGCTTAATCCTGGTCAGGTTCGCAGCACTAAACCTAGGACAGGGCATCAATCCATCACTGGGTGCACACACAATAGTAGCAAGTTTACTCGACCGCCATGTTTTTGGGCTGTCGGAGGAGACCCCCGCGAATGAGGGGAGAACATGAAAACTCCACCCAGATGGGGAGCCGAACCCAAAGCCCGTTTAACACTAAGCCACAATGCCGTACTCCTCTCGCCTCTTAGCATTTTCGTGACTTTAAAAACAAGGAAATAAAAATACTGGCATTTAGACGTTTCTCCAATTCAAAATACACATGTTCACAAGTCCCCTCCCCTAAACATAAATACCTGCATTTAATACAGTCTAGCCTGCAGAGTTTAGCTCTAATCTGATCCAGGTAATGTCAGTCCGTTGAAGCAGAATGCAAAATTATCATCACGGACAAAGGACGTGATAAGGGCCTGATAAGATTACAACAAGATCATATGATTATGATTCATCACACACTTAGAATTAGCAGACCAGAGGAGGATGGGTTCCCCATGTGAGTCTGGTTCCTCCCAAGGTTTCTTCCTCCAGCTGTGAGGGAGTTTTTCCCTTGTCACTGTCGCCGTTGGCTTGCTCACCGGGGATTAGGGATTAATGATTTTATGTCTGTTATTACTAACCCTGTAAAGCTGCTTTGTGACATCAGTTGTAAAAAGCGCTTTATAAATAAAATTTGATTGATTGATTGATTGATTGATAAGGTACTGGGTGGAACATGGTGGTGGCAGCATCTCAGAAACCACTAACAATGGTGCCCCACAGGCCACCGATTCCAGAGGTGAACTCTTTATAGCGGGGTCTAAATTTGAGCTTGCATTTACTTTGGAACCAAAACGTAAAACCTTTGAGTTATTAACTGAGGATACAAAACAGTTTGTGATATTATAATATTATGACCACCTCTGGTTTGGAATGAACTTGAATGCCATGTGACTGATGCCCAGAAGGGCACGATAATGTGAAAAGTGGCAGCATCTCAGAAATGGCTAACGTTGTGATGTTCTTGAGCCGCTGTAGTGAAGGTGTACTGAGAATGGACTTGGTTGTAGAGGTGAACTCCGGTGAGTGGTACAGAATTGATGCAACACAGTGGACTAGTTAACCTCTACAATGAACAGGAGCAACGAGGACTACCATTGGGCGAACACTCATTTCCAAATTTCCAAGAAAAGAACTACTCATTTGAGGCCACTGTGAGTGTGTCCGGGTTGTTTGTGACTGCAGCGATTGTTATCTGGACAGTGTGTGTAGGTCAGTGCAGCAGTGGAAAGGTCTCCTCCCTGCTGGTTTCCCGTCAGCCGTGATCTGTTCTGTAAGAACCGTAACGACTGTACCCGCCGCTCCACCAGACTCGCTTCTAATCAGCCGCCATTGGGAGCTGTTCTTCACCAAAAACAATTCCATACAGCTCTTAATGTGAGCACTCATTGATCTGTGTATCCGTGTCTTTTACAGTACTTTTCAGGCATGTGTCTGTTGAATAATTTATCTCTTCCAAATCTGGGCCACGAGAGTGGTTAGTATGCGAGGCAGGTGCTGCTGGCACGCGTAGGTTTGAAGGAAAGGCTCTTTGTTTGTGGAGAAGCTCAGAGGAGATCTAGAGGGATGGCAGCAGTGAAATGAGGTGAGGTGCAGAAGACAGACCACGGCTGGGTGTGCAGGCCTGCCCTGGGCCGGGCACACTCCAACTCTAAATGATTCATCACAAAAAAAAAGCTTTTACGCTACACTTCATTGAGCAGGAACGCTGCATATTCACCCACTTTAACCTGTAGAAACTACACCGATCTCCAAAACGGACCGCTAATGGACAACAATGTCAATAGTTTGGGCCCCATGCGTATCATGTCGTAAAGGTAATGTATACAATTCTGGACAATGCTGATGTTTGAACTCAACAGCATAACAAACGCACCCCTCCCTTCAGTGCTCCTTCAGAAGCTCCGCCCCCAATATTCATGCACAAGGTATTGACCCTGGGCTTGTGCACTAAAAAAAAAATAAAGAGCGAAGTTATTTGCTTTAGCAATGTTATCATTAGCTAGCATGTTAACACATTCAGTAGTTTTTCATGATTTAAAAATGTTCTGCATTGTAGATTAATACTAAAGTCATGTAAACTATGAATAAATACATATATAATTATTTAGTAAACAAACAAGTAAACAAACCAGAACATGTTTATATTTTACACTCTTCAAAGGAGGCACCTCTTGGTTAGATGCCAGCTTTCTTGGCATTTTCTCAGTCAGCTTTATGAGTCAACTGGAATGGCTCTCAGGTGTGCCTTGTCAAGAGTTAATGACTCTTAATCAGTGACAAAATTTTTATTTCGGGGTGGGGGGGGGCAACTGGCTTGAGAATGGGAGTGGGGTTTGAACATAAATTTTTATTCATTATTAATAAATAATACAGTATTATTACAAAAATAGTATTAATAATATTTTAATCATAAGTATTAGTTACAATTAATAATATACTAATAATAACTTAAGTTATTAATAATAAAATAATACAATTAATATTAACATTAACTATTAATAAAATAATACATTATTAAATTGAACATTTAATAAAACGCAAACTCTTTCAGTTCACTGTTTTCTAGTAGTTCTAGTTTTCTGTTGTTACTGTTAAGGTCACTGTTGCCTTTGTGGTTTGACTGGTTGTAAAGCATGTAGCATTAAATTATCATGTAATTCTGCTTCACCTTGTTAGTCAACTTCACTCCAACTCATTACCACCAATTTTACACTTATTTCTGGAATGTATGACCTCATTTTGGAGCTAGTGCACCATGAGGAAACATTGTTAAAAACAGAGATTTATCTAACCATCCATCCATCCAATCCACTTAATTCTGATCAGAGTTGCGGATAGTCCACTACCCCCTCACCAGGAACATGACAGGTTATTACAGTCAGTCTTAGCCAAGCCCAGGACAAGGTGCCAACCCATCACTGGCGTACACACACAGAAGGACAATTTAGAGTACCCAATTCACCTGACCTCCATGTTTTTGGACTGTGAAAGGAAACGGGAGTCCCCAGAGGGAACCAACACAGACACGGAGAGAACAGGGGAACTCCACTGAGATGGAGACTCGAACCCAAGACCTCAGCAATGAGAGGCAAGCGTGCTAACCACCAAGCCACCGATTTGTAATTCGGGTTAAACAGTACTGCTGTGCTTAAAGAAAAAGGCAAACTATGATTATAATTCAGCATTTGCAAAAACTTAAGAAGAAATAGTTGAATTATAATCTTGCTTAACGAGCTCACGTCCAATTAGCCGCCTGTTACTACAGTCTATATGCACACTGGACGTTGTTCACAAATCTTAATTGGTTTAAATCTGTCTTCATGATATATGCAGTTGTTCAATGTTCTAGAAATATTAACAATACCCGTGATGCTCATAAGAGTGTATTTTGACATAATTTATCATGATGGCAATAACATAGCAGGCCAGGGAGCATGTTCATATGTTTTCATTATGCATTCTCTGTCAGGCCTATGTTCTCTGTGACTTAACACAAAATGAGCTCAAATAATAACACAAACATGTTAATTAACACAGAATTTCTGAGCATGATGCCAACATGCTGTGATGATCCATATGCATCATATTGTAATACATCATTATTTCAGCTCTGCTGCTCTTGTTCATGACAAACATGTATTTAAACCAGGCAAAATCCATTTTCACAAGTGTTGAAAAGAAAAAGCCTTCGTTCTTCTGCAGCATCGCTGCATTTCGCTGCCATCTTTGTTACCGCTGTAGTGGTATTATGGCAGAACAGCAGTATGCCAAAGGTACACCCTTAGGCAGTAGGCATTTAAATGTGTAGCCATTGATTAGGACTGAAATGAAAAGCTTACAGGGAGATGAACTGGCGTCAGCATGAATTACATACATTTGCAGGAGATGCTGGTAATTAACAAATGAGACACCCAGTGTTCTGTCTCAGTCTGGATAGATCAGCCCTAATGTAGAACAGCTTCATAAAGAGGACGCCACAGTAATTACAAATCACATGAGCTGTGAAAGGACAGGTTAACACGGTGCCATCTGCAGTCCGGGCTCAAAACCAGTGTTAAAGGGCTCCCATCAAGGAAAATCAATGGTTCCTAAATAAAAAAATGACATAAATAAATAAAGAAATACAACACAAAATAACATCTCTTTTAAAGGCACAGTCAAAAACAAACAAAAAAAAAAAAAACAAAGACAAAAACCTGTCTCATACTCGGACAAGATAGTGTTGAATAAGGTCATTTTGACAGCCTGGGCACCATAAACATAAAACATACTCATAAATAAATGCCATCATCATCATCATCATCATTGTTGTTGTCGTCATTATAACATTATGTTCTCGGTTCTTGTGTGATATGGATTTTAGGGTTGAGGGTCCAGAACATTTATGTATTAATCAATTATTTGTTATATTAATCATTATATATTATACAATATAAAATGTACTATATTATTAATAAATTACATTTTAAACATTAATTATATTTATTACAGTAAAGCATCTATCCATCCATCTATCCATCTATGTATCCATCCGTCCATCTATCTATTTATGTATCCATTGAGCTATTGTGTACCTATCTATCTTCAAGGTTGGCGCTGTGTATCTTTACACAATGGCTGCCCTTCCAGTAATAAGGCTGGGACCTTAATTTCCCGCAAGGGATCAATAAAGTATATCTGCATCTGTATCTGTCCATCTGTCTATCCATCCATCCGTCCATCCATCCGTCTACCCATATGTCCATCTGTCCGTCCATCCATCTGTCTATTCATCCATCTATCCCTCTGTTTGTCCATCTGTCTATCCATCCATTCATCTGTCCATCCATCCATCCATCCATCTGTCTTTCCATGTATCCATCTGTCTGTCCATCCATCTGTTTATCTACTCTGCCATCTATGCGTCCATCTGTCCATCCATCTGTCAATGTCAACCAATCAGTCTGTCCATCCATCCATCTGTCTACCCATATGTCCATCTGTCCGTCCATCCATCCATCTGTCTGTCTATCCATCCATCAGTCCATCCATCCATCTGTCTATCCATCTGTCTTTCCATGTATCCATCTATCTGTCCATCCATCTGTTTATCTACCCTGCCATCTATGCGTCCATCTGACCATCCATCTGTCAATGTCAACCAATCAATCTGTCCATCCATATGTCCATCTATCCATCTATCTGTCATCACAATCATTTTATTGTCCTTCCTAACTTCATATGTTTTTGGATTTCATGTCATTTTATAAGAGAAGGCCAAACGTTCTCAACATATAATGTAAATTAAAATAAAGAGATTCTATTCCAGGCAACTTTGGAACATTTCTATTGGTCCAATCATTATGAGGCAGCTGCTCAAACTATGCTGAAAAACAAAAATGGACAAAGTGAAGATACACGACTTTAATGACGGCGACAGTTAGTTTTGTATATTGTGTTTGTTTACTGTTCTCTAAGGAGACTTTGGGCATCTTTAAGGTACATTAAATATGTAAAAAAAAAAATAATTTTATAAGACAATATACTCCAATATAAAACCTACAGCCACTGTCTTTCATTTACTTTCAGCACTACTGACAATACGGGAATATCCAGATTTGTTCTGTGATTTATACAGAGCTGCACTCATCAGGCCTGTGATGGACAGCCCCTCAAACAGCGCTATAATCAGACCCAGTATATGCACTGATGGAGAGCCGTCTGGGGCTGATTGCTCTGTATACATCCCCGTATTCCTGCCATCGCGCCGACAGCGACTGTAGACTGAACAAACAGCGAAACAATAGGCCTTCTCCCTCATCTAAATACAAGTCAACAGAATTAACATCTCTCTGACATCTATTAAAGCCCTTTTAATTAAAACTCAGGTATTAAACATCTGTGGGCTCCTCATCTGTCAGCCGCCGTCCCTGCCTTCCTTCACCTTAAAAATCAAACAAACTGGATTTATTCGTCCACACCCTCCCGTTCAGATCTCCCTCTGTATTCTTTACATGCTCCATATGGCAGCGGCTTGTTCAGGCTGAGTATTTTTAGCTCCTCTGACTCCTTAGCAGGAAAAAAGGGCTGCTGTCATTTGTGCAGACTCTTTTCTCCTCCATCTTAATGTGTGTGTGTGTGTGTGTGTGTGTGTAACACAGTCCTTATCATCAGAAGTTGCCACTGACATGAGTACACAAGTGTTTATAAAGCAATCCCTTCCATGTCTTATCAGCTTTCCGTGTATGTAGCCCTCCACTCCCCGGTGGGCTTCAAAAGCTGCACCTCTAATCTTAAACAAATCTATTAGCGCATCAGACATATTAGCACATCTCGCCACAGGCACCCGCTATCAAACAGCAGCCATGCAACAGGAGAGGGAATAAAGCTAGTGATGCAGAAAACATCAATAGTGAAAGATCCAATCAAGTCTGCTCATGTCAGGCCGGGCTTGTTAGAACCTGGGTCACGCAGGTCAGCACGGTATCAAACGTCAGTCAGTCAAGACTGTGCAAAAGCTTAGGCCACACTGCATCACTTTGAGTCATCAGATTGTTGTGCTTTTCACACTACACAACTTGTTTGTCTTGTAATCAGGAGTCTTTCAAGCTGTGTTCACATCACAAGCCTCGTTACTCAATTCAGATTTTTTGCTCAGATCAGATTTGACGGTTCACATTCATAAATATAATCTGGATCGGTCTGTATTGTGAATGAACCGGTCTCTGAAATGGCAAGCATGCACATAGTGACACTTTATTGCATGTCGCCTCCATCACCAACAACATAAACAGTCATATTTATACAAGGTTGCCAGGTTGTCAAAAATGCAGTCACCGGTAAATCGTCAGAGGTGGAAAGGGATTTTTGCACTAAATAGAAAATAAAATGAATGACAACGTAAGATTCGAGTTTGTGCAGTGGTGCTTTCACTAAGACAATGTTATGGAGGGTTTTACGTGATTTGGCAACCCTGTATTAGTGAGACTGTATTTAAAGCTGGTAATACAGATGTGTTAGTAGCTGATGTGATGGAGTTTAGCTCAAGAGGACAGTAAACAGCTGGTGTACTGATCAGGTGAATAAAAACCAGTCGGCTGCTGTTTTAGCAGCTCTGTGTGTAAACAGAAGTGGAGTTAGAACTGGTTTAGCACATGTGTACAGACCAAAAAAAATGCAAAATTGGAACTGACTGTTCACATTCAAGTCGTATGCTCACAAATCAGATATGTATCTGATCTAGAACAACAAAGAAAGTGATTTGAAAAGATCTGATTTGACATGTTCACACAGCTCTGAATAGATCAGATCTGATTCACATTAAGGCAAAAAATCAGATTTGAGTCACTTTAGCCTGGTAATGTGAACATAGCATGACTGGTTAGGGACACACTTTCACAAATTACAAGACCAGGAGGTAGGAGCAGTCCTAGCCTCTTTGGTGCCCTGGGCAAACAACCCTTCTGGCAACCAAACATGCATGGGCGGAGCCACCGCAATTACATTTATTTATTTATTTATTTATTTATTATTATCATTTTTGGTGCCTGAACCCTCACGCAAGATGCGATGCCTGAAGTATAAAACTAGCTTAAACACAGCTTAACTATGCCACCTTGGAAATCATCCTGAGGGCACTTCACACAACCCCTGATGACATGCCACCCTGGGTAATTTTAAATGTTAAAATTTACCATAATTATATAACATCAGTTTGTCCGTCAGTAATTGTTTATGCAATATACAAGTTAACTGGGTCACTGTGGCATGTTGAGTGCTCTGTACCACTCTCCAAAAGTATTTGTACATGCAGCAAACCCAGTGATGTGCATCCCGGGTCAAGTTCAAACCAGGAGTGGTCTTCATGTTCAGTTCCCTGTTGCTGCAATAACAGCCTCTACTCTTCTGGAAAGGCTTTACATTAAATGTTGGAACATTGCTATGAGGGTTTGAATGCCTTCAGCCACAAGACAATTAACGATGTTGGGAAGGTACAGATGTTGCATGATTAGTCCTGGATAGTCCACTTCAACTGATCTTAAAGGTACTGGATGGAGCTCCATCACTCAACAGGTCTTCAACCGCGGCCCTGGAGAGATGCTGTCCAGCATACCTACTAAAACGAAGAGTGAACTTTGGAGCAAGTATGTTTGAACAGAGAAATAAACAATTTGTACTGGGCAGCATCTCGGCTGCTGGAGACCCAAATGAACTTCCACTGCTCCACAATCTAATGCTGGAGAGCTTTAACCCTCTCGAGTCATAAAAATTCTGCAAAAGCACTTACATATCTGCGAGATATGATCCTACAAACAAAAGAAAACATACCTGGAAAACCTTAAAGAGTCTACTTTACAAATGTATAAGGATATATAGCCTGAACTGAAATATATTTTTAGATATTTGTGAGAGGAGCTTAAATAAGCAGAGACAAGTTTGTGAGAGCAAGTCAGACAGCTGCGCTTTATTTTCCAGCCAAATGACACAATCTGTGAAGGCATCCATCATTCATATAATGACATGGTAATTCTGTATCATCGTGGAATGTGTGGAATCCAAACTGAACAAAGACCTCACACCTTAGTGTTTCATACCTATCTCATTAATATTCAGTGTAGGTTTAGTGGCAGAGGAAAACAGAGTGTCACCTCACATTAGTTAAGCTTTAGAAATAAAACCACATACAATGTCTAAAAACTGTAATGAGCAGTGTGCAGCCAACACCTGTTTATTCAGTTCTAAGCTCAAAAGTCTTGGCTAGAAATGTTTAGTGTGTGTTTTCACAATATATCAGCACATCTGAAAACAGGTTTTTGGAAATTCTAAGTTTAGAGCAGATTTAATCAAAATATAGATTTATGACAGTTTTGACACTGTTGCTGAGTTTGTGTTGAACAAAAGCCTGTGTAACACTTTGGGAACAATAATTTTAGATGTGTGTAATTTGTGTCAGATTACATCAGAGTGTCTGAAACACCCTCAGACTCCAGGGGGTTAACACCTTCTAGTTGACAATTGGGATACAGATCACCGTTTAAGTCTAGAGGTTATCTGAGAGTTAAACACAATCAGGGCCAACTCTTCATTCTACTATTAGGCTGTGCACTCACAGTATGGCCGCAATACATCTTTATACCCACCTCCTAATTTGTTTCATCAGTCATACTGGTCCTCAGAAGCATCCGTTTGGCCATATAATTTGCGTATAGTGTTCTGTATTCCATACAGCATAACCCTGCTTGATTACTCATCTCCACTTAGCATTAGTTTGCACTTCAGATGTGCGTTCAGCAAATAACAATTGACACAATTGGCTGTACTTCAAGATGGTCACAGGCCTCTTCTATTCCCAAGTGGCTAATAATGCAGTGACTAGTATAGAAATGAGAGAGGTCCTCAGTGCTAAAGCTAGACAGCCCACAGCAGCTTATCAACTTATGTTATTGCTTTGTGAAAGATTGTAGATTTAACGTGTGATACGGCTGCATATCACAGTAAAGATCTTAGAACTAATTAGACACTCTGTTCTAGCCTCAAATCAATTCTAATTCTGTTCAAATGAACACTTTTTGGTTGGCAATGACTAGTCATGTGCCAAATGTAATGAAGAAAGTGTTTGGACACTCAGCTGTTGATATTCTAAAATAGGGTGACCAGATCTGAGATGCTGAAAAAGAGGACACTTCAGCATGGGTTGGGGGGGGGATGTTGGTTAGGGTATAATGTATTGCATGTTCAAATACAAAGGCGTTTCATAAACGTACACTAGGCAAATGGCTGATACTTATATGAAGAAGAGCTTTATTGGCCCTTAACAACACTAACATGCAGAAAAAATACACTGGCCTTCAATTCTGTGCTGAATGTCATAGAAATGTATAATTTTATCATTTTGTTGATGTTCTTTTAATTTCAGGTAATTTACTTTGCACACCACCATTCTTCCAATCAAAATACTGACTGAGCAGAGGGAATATTTTCATTGCTCCATGACTGATACCATCAGTAGACATACCACAGTAAGGAATATCCTGAAGTGCTTTTAGAGCAACGTCAACAGAATGTTAGGCTGTCACAGCATTTATAACTGATTGTCTTTGTTGGAGCACTTGAGAGTTTTTGAGGTTTTCACAGATTCCTCAACAGCTTTCTTAACGAGCCAGATGTGCAGTCCAGTAACCTGGAGCTTTGGTGGTGGTTAACCGTTGTGTGATTAGCTGAACTTGTGTGCTTGTAGGTCGTTTACACCTTTATTCGCTACAGACACGTAAGTCCCAGCTTTACACATCAGGCACTCGGCTTCATATGGATTACGACCAAGATCAAAACATGCAAATTTCCTTTTTAATTCATTGAAAAACAACTTACTTTTACGTTGCGGCAGAGCTGCTCGAGGTGTGGGTGGGTACATGTGCTGTGTCTGTCGTAAACCAGGACTACTGAATTACAGACTGACCAATTAAATGTTTACAGAGAAGACTATCAACCAATAACAGTAGCTCTACAGTCAGACAATCAGAAAGTTTTAGGCCACTTCACCACGCCCCCTTCTCACTCAAGCGAAGGAGAGAGGGGCGTGACTAGTTTGTGAACGAAATGCTTCTCAAAATTTGATGTAAGCTCTAATTAAACAAAATCCCGGACGTTTGTGAAATTCCGCCCGGACAGTTTTTTTAAGTGTAAAAAAGAGGACATGTCCGGGTAAAAGAGGACATCTAGTCACCCTAATCTAAAAGAAAATTGAAGATATGCAATTTGTGCAAATCAAAATGCAATTTTCCCACCAAATTTTAGTGCAAAATAAAGTGAAAGTGACACATTGACCAATGTGATTGCACAGAGGAATGTGACTTACGCAATTAAGCCATCTGTGAAGTGAAACACACATATACACACTAGTGAACATGTGAATAGTGAGTACACCTGTGTGGGCAAACCTATCCATGGCTCCCAGGGAGCAATTCAGGGTTAGGTGCAAGGACATCTCTACATTAAGGGCAGGTGGGGCCCGGCTCCACCAGATGTCACTGTGGAGCAGTGTGTGATAATCATTTTGTTTACATTTCTTTTATTTAAATAGAATTTTCTAACATTGTTGTGTATTTGGCTTATGTAAATGGCTGTAGTTCCCAACACATAAAAAAATATTTATGTACGTGTTGCGTAAGGTCAGTACTTTCAGCAGTCTTCATTTAGTTAGTGTGTATGGGGCCGGCCCGCCAGCCTCTGGTTCGGTGCATTGCTCAAGGGCACTTTAGTCATGTCCTGTTGGTTCAAGGGATGAACATTTCAATGTACTTGATGAATTTTATGTATCTAGAACAAAATAAAGACCATCAATGTGCCATAAATGACATTAACAGGAGTTAACTCCGCCTCTTATTCATTCATGCCCTATATATAAACCCTTCAATTCTACCTATCCACTTTGGTGATGATAATAATCATCATGTGGGTACTAGCAAATATATTTTCCACCAATATGTTGCTCTCAAATATTAATTCTGTATTAAAAATTGCAGGTGTTTGTTCTTTGTAAAGTATCTTTCAGTACCTGGGAACTTCTACACTAACCAGTCCTTCTGGCTCATTAAAACAATGAAGAAACTGTATTTATGCTGTTTGACTTCGCTTGCGGCATATGTTAATGCTGTTTTGACAGCAGCACTTCACGAGTTCTGTACTCACCATACTACATCAAAGATTTAATGACAAACAGATTGCTGCAATCAGTGACGGCGACTTTAAATTACTGCCATATAAATCATTCTATTTGTGTAACCATCACCAGTTAATTCATCTGGAACAAAATATTGCTGACAATAGACGTAAATGCAACATGACTGATCACAACTCGTATGTGGAAATCAGTCAACTGAAGTAAATGCACTTATTAATCTGTGTTGATGATGTGGATAGGAGCGGGGATGCTCCTCTTATTAAAAAAAGAAGGAAATGCTCTAAATCAGAACAGCAGGCAAGAGCTCAACTGCTTCACACAGCAAGAAGGCATCGGAAATTATTTTCATATCTGGGCACAAACAGGTGAAGACCACAACAAGGCCTGGTCAGGGTCAATGCACACCTGACATACCCATTAGCTTTGCTGCCCATACTGGCCATTACAATACATTTCTCTGTAATGCTAATCCAAAAAGATCTTACCCCGATTTCTATCTGCTTCAGCACGAGCCCAGAATTACTGCATCAGTACATCCCTTTAATTAAATTCCATTCATGAATTGTGGGAACAAAGATGACCTTTAAATTCAACAAATGTTTGTTGCAATAAATACACAAATAAAAAAAAAAACGGCAATACATATTTATTATTAATTTCTTCTGTTATTTCTAAATTAAAACAATATAAACACACACACACACAAATGCTGTAAAATGTATACAAGTCTAAATAATGACAACGCAGTGATTTGTAAATATCATAAACCCATATTTTATTCACAATATAACAGAACACATATCAGATGTTGAAACTGAGGCATTTTACCACTTCATGAAAAATATAAACTCATTTAGAACAACAACACATCTCAGTAAAGTTGGGACAGGGTCATGTCTACCATTGTGTAGCATCTCCTCTTCTTTCAACAAGAGTCTGTAAATATCTGGGACGTGACGAGACCAATATAGCTGGGATTTTGGGAGAGGAATAT
>BRDA01088034.1:0-16869 GCA_036984385.1 Crenuchus spilurus
ATATATATATATATATATATATATATATATATATATATATATATATATATATGCTGAGTACAGTACACCCATCACATTTGTGCACACATTTGATGTTTCATGGGACAACTTGGAAAGTGAAACTTGGATATAACTTCAAGTAATATAAAAAAATTGTTATTAAATATTTGCCAAAATATAATTGCTGTACTCACTTTTGTGAGAGTATTTTTTGTGAGATAAGTAGAGTAGCCTCGTGGTGGAGCTTATAAAATGTGCCCTTATTATGAAAAGATCTATATTATGTGTAATGTTAACTTATGCATATTAACGTATGCATATTCCAGTGATGACTGTGTGCAGTGGACTCTTCAGCGCTCCTTACCTTCATTAAAATGTGTCAAATCTAGCAGCCTTCCCAACACTGCTCTGACAGCTTTATCGCTAAATGATAAGTGGCCATTAAATCTCCTTTCAGATACACAGTGTGAGCCCAGCGTGCAACTTCTCTCCAGCTGAAAATCCTCTTCACTCCAAAGGTGAAAACAGTCCAGCAGAGACTGTAACATTCAGCCTGGCACACTTTCAAACAAAGCTAAGAGGACATATTCAGGTTACATAAGAGCACAGTATCCACTGTCTGACTTCCTTTGAGAAAAACCCCTTTTCTTTTTTCATCTGTAGCTGCAATTTGCCCCAAGGCATTTTCCCTGACATTCTTGAAAATCCCTCAATTTATGAAATCCACAGCAAAGGACACATTTCTAAACACTGGTGTTTTCTCCATGGCAGAGAGAGAGAGAGAGAGAGAGAGAGAGAGAGAGAGAGAGAGAGAGAGAGAGAGAGAGCACTATTGGGAACTCCCTGATCTCGATAAAGCATTCCAAGGTTAAGAGCACTCACACAGGCCTGGTGGCCTTTTTCTTTTATCTGAAGCACTAAAACATCCACAGTTCTCATCATGGAAAGGAAAAATATGAAGTCTTCTCCAGTATGATCTTCTCCTTATAATGCACACTAGTGGCAGAAATCAAGGTAGCCTACTACACAGGTAAAAAAAAAAAAACAGTGTAAATTAACCATTAACGGTACAGCATGGTTCTTAAAATCTGATTGTTTACCTTAAAAATACACATTCTCTTTCTCAGGAGAAATGAGCATATGTGTATCTATCTCTCTGATCCAAATGTCTCCCCTAATTAAAGGTATCACCCCAGTGACTGGAAAGGTACTGGGTTTCTTCTAATACTGTAATTGAATTACGTGCTCAAGTATTATCAAATATTATAGGACTTTATTGTATAAACAAAATGAATGAACTTTTTAAGGAAGTGTTTAGTCAAACTGCTAATGTTGCTAATAGTGAATAAAAGTCAACAGCTCCGAAGGTGACAGCCATGGTCTGGTGGTTAGGGATGTGGTTTGATCCCCAGACAGGTCATGACTGAAGAGCCCTTGAACAAGACACCTAACCCACAACTGCTCCCCGGGTGCTGTGGATAGGGCTGCCCACCACTTCAGGCACATGTTCTCACAGCCTAGTGTGTTCACTAGTGCAGTGATTGTCAACTGGTGGAACACGTTCTGGGTGGGTTGTGGACAGTTTGTAATAAATAAATACATTTTTAAACAATTAAAAAGATTAACAATTTAAAAAAATCTTAATGTTATCCATCCAGGTTATTCTTGGATTTCAACGTCTTCGGACTCGCTCCACAAGTCCAGTCATAACACTTCCTTCAATGCTCTCATGTGCATGCCTCATCACATGACCGAAGTAACGTAACTTGCAGGATTTAACGTGCATCAGTAACTCCTTTTGAGTTCTAGCCATCTCATAGACTTGCTCAGTGGTCATCATCTTCATCCATAAGATCTTTAACAACTTCCTGATGCAGTTGTTCTCAAAAGCCTGAATACGTCTTTCTTCCTCTTTCTTCAGTGTCCAGGCTTCACAGAAGTGGAGAATAGTTTTGCGATATATTGGTCATCACTGAATCGCCGTTTTGAGATATCACCGTTATTAATTTGCCACAGCTGAAAGGTGCTGGAAAAACTTAAAAATGGGCCTTGAAAGTGCTTGAAAAGTGCTTGAATTTTACCTTGTAAAAGGTGTACGAAAAGGTGTACAAACATAAGTGTAAAATTGATGGTAATGCGTTGGAGTGAAGTTGACTGAAAAGGATTGGGTAAAAATGTTATGTTCCATGCTTTTAACAGTTATATTTAACTAAATACTATCATGAAATAAATATTTTATATTAATATGCAATAATATATAAATATATATTTAATGATTAATATACATTTTATAATTTTATTATTAATAACACTTAACAGTTATTATTAGTATATTATTAATAGTATCAAATAAAATATAAATCATAATTTGTAAGTAATGTATTGTACTAATAATAATAGTTATTATTTAGTTTAATAATAGTAATGTAATTCATAATATACATTTTTATGTTCCAGAATCCCGCCCCACCAGTCATGTACCCCTGAAATCTCAAGGCTATTTAAAAAAAATTGTTTGGGTTGTATTCTATAAAAGTGCGTCATGATTTAATGACCATGAGGAAATGTGGTCCCAGGCTAAGACCTGTTGAGAACCCCTGCACTAGTGTGTGTGTGTGTTTCACCTCACAGATGGATTAAATGTGGAGGTCAAATTCCATTGTGTGCAATCGCATTGACAAAGTTGAACTTGAATCTAACTACAGTAAAAAAAGGTCATATAAGAAAATATTGTCCTTAGTGTAGTGGTGATCTGTTTTTTAAAATTGTGATATGAAATTTTACACCTGACACCATTTTTGCAGATTTGCTACTTATGTTCACTGGTATGTGTGTGGTTTGCACATAATTTAGACAAATTGTCAAAATTTGAGAAATCCATCCAACCACATCCCAAAGTTTTGTCTACAACATCCTCATGTGTAGTGAATGTTTACAATATGATTTTATCCCACTCTGACAGTAAACTGAATCATCTGCTCTCTCTTGGCATGATATAAATAGTGTCTGATTGGATCTGTCATTTTAGTGGTCCAGACATACTGTCTGTATATGCTACAGTAAGATTTTGGGAACAAATATCTATTGCTTGTTGCAGTATTAGAAGATCATGGAAGCAGCATGATCAGAGAATTTCTTATTATTCTCAGTATTGCACCTAACTATATACAGAAAAACAATCTTGTTGTAGATGTAGTAAATTAATTAATTACCTTATTGTATTAAAACTAAAACATCTTAGAAAATGCTAACAAAAATACTGAACAACAAAAATGCATCTAATTGAGAATTAAGTTGTAAAAAAAAATAATACTGTCAGATGAAGGAGTAGAGGGATACAGGGTGTGACAAAACGTCTTTATTTAAACACAACAAACTCTTGGCTGTGAACAAAAACTCACATAATCACACATAAGATGGGGAACCAGTGCTGTGGAATCACGAGACTCAGGTGCACAATCAATCACTGAATATGATGAAGGTGAAAACAAGGCATGTGGACGATGTAAACATAAACAAAAAGCACGTGGACACAAGACTGTGATGGGAGGTTCCACAAATATACAGAGTGCCTGTAATAGTCTGACAAAGACAGATTTAAGTAGATAAATATTTTACACTTTCAGAAAAAAAACATTCAGCTACATCCCTCAAGGTACAGCGTACAGGTAAAAATGACCTTACAGAATATAGTTGAATTTTCATTCAAAACATCATTAAACTTTAAGCATAAAATGTGTCCCAGTCACAAGTTGTCAAATATTTTGAAATTTATGATCACTGCAATGCATTGCGTGTTTGTGTCCTTTTAGCCAAAATCCACTTTGCAACAAAACTGTAGTACTAAAAGTAATGTGTAATGATTTTTTTCCAAGAAAAAGTAAAGTAATCCCATTACAGTTTCAGAGAAACAATTAGTCACCCATGCTTGCTCAGAACAGTCTGCAGTTCCAGAAAGAAGGTCATGAGTCAAACTTTATTTTGTTTGCCATACAAGCATTTCAGTTCAGAAAAAGTTATGATTAAGGTATACTTCAAATCCATGCAGTATAATACATGCTCTGTTTAATCTGTGAAAGAGAGAAGGAGACACACACACACAGAGACAGAGAGAGAGAGAGAGAGAGAGAGAGAGAGAGAGAGAGAGAGAGAGTGAAAGAGAGAGAGAGAGAGAGAGAGAGAGAGAGAGAGAGAGAGAGAGAGAGAGAGAGAGATTAAGGAAAAGAGCACAAGAATATGAGCATTTGTGATGACAGAGAAAGGGGAGAAAACATAATAAGTAATGTGATAACACTGGAAATTTGATGCTTGACATTTGAAAGTGGGAACACTTCCATTTAATTTAAGTTTGATTTTCTAACATCTTTTATAAGTTCAGACCAGTGTTTTTTCATATTAAAGGAAGCCTTCTGAGTTGCAGAAATCTTTAAGAAAACATCACAAAAACAATGATTTTCAGCATTGATTTTTTTTTTTTTTGTGGCCAACATAATGACTAATTAGTAATGAGTATTCAGTTAAAATGAATAGTCTATATAATTAGGTAATACATTAATTGAAACTACAAAGCCTTCAAAAAAAGAGCAATGCCAAAAGAAAATGCAATTAATTAAAGGTGCCATGCTCCCTGCTCCTCCAGCCTATCACATCTCAGAACTACACTTCCCAGAATCCTTTGTGCTCCTCTGAGCTCAAGTGCCTTACCTCTCCAGCTGTCACCCATACAGATGCTGATTTGCAGGAATAATTAAGCCAAGCCTGGAGAACTGTTCTTTGCTTGGTATTGCTGTGCTCTGCATGTTTTAAATGTAGCCTTCTGTCTTTTGCCTTTTCAAGGTTCTGTTTGTTTGCTCATTCTATTTGCTTTAGTCTTGTTAGCCCTTGCTTGTTGACCGTTAGCTTGTTTAGCATCATTAGCCTGTCTAGCTGTATTTATCCTGTCTAGTGTGAGGCAAAGTTGACCCTCTGTATTATTTATCATACTTACTTTCCCATGTGAGGCCTAGTCTGCCCTCTGTTTGGTTTAGGATTAGGCTGCTCCTTTTGTTTATTTCTTCAATTCAATTTCAGTTTCTCTTATTGTTGTTTATATTAAAATATCGCTTTTGTATACACCTGGGTTCATCCTAGGTTCCCTCTTATTACATAACAAAAGGAAATACAAGGGTATGCAAAAATGTAGGAATGCCTGGTGTTCTTTTTGCTACTGTGTATAGCCAAGTGAGTAAAAATACAACCTGAATTCCAAAAAGTACAAAGTTAAAAATGACACCTTCATTTAATATTAGATTATCTTTGCATTTCCATAATTTATAGTTTTGAAATAACCGAAAAGGAAAAGGGCCAAAATGAAAATACTTAAACACCATATGTGGCACATATCACAGCTTGTAAACATTTTTTTTCTGTTTGGGGGATTTTTGCCCATTCCTTCTTGTAAAATGCTTATAGTCCTGTGAGATTCTTGGGCGGTCTGCCAAACACTGCTCTGTTGAGGTCTATAAACAGATTTTGCATTATGTTTAGGTCAGGGCATTGCTAATTATTGGTACAGAGTTGGAGGAGTCAGAATCTTTATAAAGGCTTTAAAATTGCATCACCTGGTCATACTGTCACTATATAGGAAACAGCTGAAGTCTATGTGTATAGGATCACTGTGTGTGTGCTGTGACCCACATGGGGCAGCACACTTCAGACAAGACCTCAGACATGACCATTCAGGAATTTTATACTACCAACCAGAAAACTCTGAAAACAGAACCAGTGTCTGGCTTTGTGGTGGCCCTTCAGGGAGACTACTAGCCTCCTCCAGGGGCTTGAAGGCAGGGGCATTTCTGTGGCTGATTACCGCTCCAGGGACATGACTGGACAAGTTGGGGGAGGGGCAGCAGTGGGTCAAGGGGTTTCTAATACCTTTCATTGAAATGTTGATGAAAGCTCTGCAAGCTGATCAGCCTTTTCACTGCCATTGACTATCAACGCCCCTAAATGATCATATGGAAGGATAAACTAACAGCATTAAGCTGTACTGCTCACTTCAAGATAAGTTTAAGGGCCTGTTCATATAATGTTCACTAAAGTTTGTCATTTTGAGGCTTAAATACATTTTTTACAATTTTGAACAAGCAACAAAAAGTAGATTTATTGTCAACACCACTACTGTGTGAACAGATAATCTAATTAAATGTCTACTCTGTATATTTTTAATATTCTGAATCACAGAAAATGGCCATAGTGACATTTCATATGGATTTAATAATTCTCTAACATATTGTCAGAGCGTGGCTGAAGCAGGAGGAGAGGACATAGTGGGATTCCAAAAACAAGACTTTAATACCAAAGGCCAAAAACAGAATGTAGCAGTAACAAAGCATAAACAGGTTGACATACACATAGCATAGATGACAATACAATGACGGATGAAGACTGAAACACTGGGAAGGCTTTTTAAAGCAACCGTAATCACATGGCAAGTTCAAATAGGGCTGTGAGCCAAGATAATACAGGTGCTGAATATAACGAGGGCATGACGACAAGACAAGGGTGGGGACATGAAGACATGACATAAACGTTAACAAGAGCACATGGCACAAAAGCACATGGCATATTGGTAACAGAAACATAAACTAGGCGGCATGGCCATGGATGCACATATCCATGGCCATGGATGGTCACACATATCATGATTGAATTGTTATGAAATCTGAAATTTCAACCCCTGTTCAATATGATTCAAGCATTCAAGCTTGTTAGTTGCCAGGTATTAAAATAATCTCTGAGCAATATTTAACACACAAATCTGCTAAATTTGGTTTCTTCCAAGTACTAAATGTTGGGTCCAGACCTCGGGCATATGTTATTTTTGGAATTTGGATCACTTGGGCTTTGGAAAGTGTTCATGTACATTTGGAGTAGACACTAGAACTGGACCCTCTGGAGACGCTGCTGGGCTGAACGTCGCTCTGGCCTAATCGGGCATTAACTCAGAGTTGGCATCCAACCCTCACACACAGAGCCTGGCACAGGGCACTGTGCCCACTCCAAAGTGCCAACCGAGGGGTTGCTTGGCATGTGTGAACATGGTGTAACCACATTTGCTTCATTCTGAAAAACAAAGCTAGGACTTGATGGTGTTGATGAGTAGACACAGACGTCAGGGACCCATTACTGAATGGGGCAGTAGGTCCACTAAGGCCACTGGGGCCTTTGCTGATCGAGGCCTCAGGGGCTCTCAGATCACAGGGACCAGCTAAAGACAAAAGACAATCCACTGCAGATTTAAGCATTTAGCTGAACAAGTAGCTTTTAATGAATATTGAGAAAAGATTGAGAAAATGAAATAAAAAAAGTAGTTCATTAAGCAATGTATGTTATGAAAATTATCTCTTGGGCATCTTAAGCTTACTCACTGGAGTTGCCATTTAATTAGGATGTTTTAGATAATGATTAAAAGTGATGCAGGAAGATATTAGGAAGGTATTAGTTATTACTTTTACATTTAAATTAAAACATTTAATTAATTAAATAAAAACATTTTATGGCTTTTTTCAGAGCTTTTTTATGTATGTAAAGACATCTGAACCCACTAAAGCTCCATTTCTGATTGCTTTGACCAGGTCACATCATCATGTAAATAAACCAGGAGTGTTACAACTACAGCAAAAACTGCACTTAAGTGAAACTGCATCAAAATGATACACAATTAAAAATGGAACCATGGTGCCCAATAATTTTTCTCTAGTGTAAGTATTTGAAATAGGTCTGCCTAATCTTAATTTTTCACAGTAATGTGTGTGCATGTAGTGTTCAGACTACTTTGCACAAAGATACATTAGCATAGTTACAGTATGATCTTACATCTTGAATTTGAAAAATCAATGAAACTCTGGCACAACAAAAACGAGATCTCTTATAATAAATAAATAGACTGAGTAAAAAGTATGATTTCCTCTTGGAAATGTAATAGAGTACAAATACTAATTTTCAATGAAAATTGTTTTACACCCTTGAAACAGATATGTGAAACATTTGCTTTTTATGTATTTTCTGTAATGAACAATGCTCGATTGCCAAAAAAACATTACTATAACTATACACAGCTCCCCACAGAAAGAGAGAAGAATGCTGGGAAAAAAGAACACAATGTTTTAGATATCAGCTCACTTTGATAGCAGCAGGCGCCACAGTCAAGCCAGAACAATAAAAAAAGTCTTCTAAGAACACTCAGCAGGTCTCAGCGCTCAATATTACACATTATAACACATTCAAAGTGAAACTGTACATCCCTGCAGTTAGAGAGCAGACACTGGACTGTGTTAACATAAGAGTTTGACCCGTTTATTAAAGGACTTTACTTACCAAAAGGCTTCTGAGCCTAATGCACTACAATTGCACTACAATTGCACTACAACTAATCACTTTTATTCATCAATAAAGTATACAGTGTAAATGTAAATTCTATAAGTACATACTGTACTTCACTGAATCATTATCTGCTTTGAGATTTCATTCTTGAGATTATACAGCATCCAAAATCATTATGTCAAGTGCTCTGGTCTTCACTCTGGACACAATGACCATTTCTTAATTTTTAAGGCTTCATACTCATTAGTTGAAGAAGAAGGAGGACAAACTCTATCATCACTGTTTTACACACTTAGGAATTTGTCTTTTTTCCATCTGTGCTGTAAATAAGCACTGGTGAGCACACTCACACTAGGTGGCAATAAGCACAAAAGTGCCTGGAGTGGTGGGCAGCCCGGGCAGCAGTTGGGGGTTTGGGGGGTGCCTTATTGGACTTCAGAAGGAGTTAGGGATGGAACTGCAAACCTTTTGAATGTCTTTAAACACATACATACAGAATTCCTTTATACGTTCCTGCCTAAAGATTATGTTTTGATTTGCTTTTACTTTAATGAAGATTATGTATAGAAATGGTAAATCAAAACAAACTCACAACACAATATGACACGTAAGTCATATTTATCATCATTTATTCATTTAGTAATTACTGATGTGAGATTTTCATTAGACGAAGTGCGTTTTTAATACCATGACTTTTGCCCTTTCCTCTAAGTGGGTTATTATTTTGGGCGAGGAACTCGTCATGCAGAGAGACTTTACTGAGGCTGGATTTGCCTCTATAAGGCAGAGGAAGAGAGAGAGAGAGAGGCCCTAGCAGCCTAGAAAAAACACTAGAGGCCTGGGTTATGCAGAAACAGATTTAATGTAAGGCTAGGCTCTCTGTTATGAGGAGAGAGACAGAAAATCTGGACTGGATCAGCTTTAGGAGCAGAAAACAACAGCTAACAGCATCCACAAATGTAAGATGGCTGTGAATATTTAACAGTTTACGTCAGACACATCTAGCCAAATCTGACTGTATTGATTAGTCAGGGATGGTGATGTTTGTCTGAAAAGCTCTCTGTGTTACTCTGTTTTGTCGCTTCTCCTGTGCTGTGGTATACAGTGCCATTCTGCATTAAATTAACAGCACCCGCCCTGGGGAAATCAGGGACTCCACTATAAATGACAATGCCCCTAGCCTGTGCTCTCATTTTTATAGTTTCTAGCTCAATAACCTTGTTATTAATGCATGTTTACTAAAAGCACATCTACGTCCTTGTCTTTAGACACAGAGCCTGCAAACACTGCCATCTGCCAAACCGATTCAGAGAAAGGATTTGAACAAATAAATGAAAATAAAAAGTTTATGAAAATGGTATTAATGATATGAAATAGAAGCATTAAGGTGGTTCTTTGCTGTAAATATCTGTACTTTCATTAGTGGAGACTGGTAAGTACAGATATCTACTGTAATCTACTGGAATTTGACATCCGCATTTAATGCATCAATGCAGTGAAACACACACAGTAGTGAACACACTAGGCTGTGAGAACATGTGCCCAAATTGGTGGGCAGTCCTATCCATAGTACCCGGGGAGCAGTTGGAGGTTAGATGCCTTGCTCAAGGCTTCAGTCATGACCTGCCAAGGCCAGATCTCTAACCACCAGACCACGACTTCCTACAGAAGAGTCAGTAACACTTTATAATAACTTTCGTTAATAAGCCAATAACTAATGATTAATAACTGTGAACAAATCATTAGTTCATGAGAATTTGAACATGAAGAAATGTTTATAAATGACAGTTCATGTAGTTATTAATGACTGCATTCATTTTTGCAAATGTTAACAAATCATTAGTAAATCATTTGTTAAAGAAATTCTCATGAACTAATGATTTGTTCACAGTTATTAATCATTAGTTAATGAGCTATTAATGAAAGTTATTATAAAGTGTTACAGAAGAGTCTAACATTCAGTGTGTTATGCTTTCTGATGGATACTAACCAACAGCCTGATGAGGTGACATGATCTCACATTATTCATAACAAACAAGAGGAGTTAAACTACACAACTAAACAGCCAAATAGTCAGACACCACAGATCACTACTTAACAGAGCCTAGAAGTGGGCACAGCCTGAAATATCGCTCTGCAGCACATTACACACTGAGACCAAACAAATACAAGTCTGGAAATTGAGCCCAATACACTCCTGCTGGGTTTTACCTCTTTAATGTGACTGACGTATTTAAAGCAACTAAAAAGTTCACAAACAAATCACCGGATGAAAGCAAGCGTGGCAAAATCAGGACAAGTGGCCTTTCTTCTTCCTGGCATGAGGAGCAGTGTGTGTGTGAGTTAGGGTGTGTTTTGCATGGTTGGGGAGCAGGTAGAACCCCCCTGACAATGTCTCCTCACCCGCTGCTTAATCTCATACACAATCACACTCACTGACTGCAGTACAAAGCCTGACAAGCCCGACTCTTATATAACCATACACAGCCGGCACTGGTGGTGGTGTTGGGAAGTGGGGAGAGGGTCTGAGTTAGACAGTGTCCAACAGATAGGACAAGCAGGAGGAGGCCAAGGATGGGGGGTGTCTTAAAATCATTGAGTTACAGCTGTGTCCTCCAAACAAAAGGTGTTCCAGAAGGTGTCACTGACTTATGACCAGATTACATATAACTGAGATTTGATCGTCAGCTATTTGTTTTATCACAGTAAACTTATACAATGCATGCATTAAACACTGGATGGATCTGACCCTTTCTAACTCAGGATGCCACCCAGGTGCTTGTACAGTCTCTCGTCATCTCAAGAATTCATTACTGCAAGTCGCTCCTGGCTGGTCTTCCTATGTGAGCCATCAGGCCTCTGCAGCTGATCCAGAATGCAGCTGCTCGGCTGGCCTTCAATTAGCCCAAGATATCTCACATCACTCCACCGCTGTGTTCACTTCACTGGCTTCCAACCCTGATGCTCACCTGCAGATCAAAGAAATCGACCAGTCCCTCACTACCTAATGACAATGGTCAAGTCTCGAGTTGCACCTCAAACCATTTGAGCTTCTATGGCTCGGCTTGACATGCCATCCTTCAAGACATGTGGAAAACTAGCATCAAGACTTTTCTCTATCCTAGCACCCAGGTGGTGGAACAAACTCCCACTGACTTTTCTAACAGCAGAGTCCCTCACAGTCTTCACACACATACTGAAGAATCATCACTTTGTCAAGCACTTAAGCGAGCACTAGGTTAAAACACTTACTGTAATGCATTGTAATGCTCTTATATTGTGTATAATTGTGTATCTTTCCTTTTTTCTAGGTATTAGTAATGGTTTTGTTCTAACAATGTCTGAACTGAAGAGTAGTTTGGACTCTTGTCTGTACTACCTGAAATAATTCTCTTAATGGAAACAAAGCACTTTTATACATCACTGAATAAGAGCATCTGACAAATGCTGTAAATGTAAATGCATTTCAAGGCTTTTTGTTTTAATGTTGATCAATATGGCCTATAGTTTGTGAAAATCAGAAATCCAGAATCTCAGATATGTGATTGTGAGTTTTGTGAAAATGACTATAAACAGTATGAATACTCTGTATCTCAGAGTACAATTGCCACATTCCTAATATCAACACTCCCAAACCAGAAATAACAGAAGTGTTTTTCCTGATATTCTGATATTTGATGTATGACAGTATGTATTTACACACATTCTAAAGGCTCAAGTCTGCACTTATTTTGAAGTCAACAGCAATTTGTATAAAAATATATGGTGTATCTGTTCAGTAACATACAATGTTTCAGTAAACTCAAATAAAAAATATCTCAAATTCTACATAGAAGCACAAAAAAAATCTGTTTTTTCCCGCTGTGAAGGAGGAGGCATGAGTGCTGTCTACGTTACTTTAAAAAGTCTAAGTTACTTTAAAAAGTCTAAGTTACTTTAAAAGGGTTAAAGCCAAAAATTCTCAGATCTTGTTCCCCGGTGTTCTGGAACTGATTCAACTAATCTGACCTCGTTACTAACACATGTCTTCAGAAAAGCCCTGCATGCATGAGCCTACATTTGGATCAACTTCACACGACATGGCAGCTTCTCCGTATACAGAACACTTAATACACATCATTGACAGACCTCTTTGAAATAGGGACACATTGGCATGGAGTTGATACAGAGACCCCCTGATGTTTGATTGAATCTCCCTCAGTCTCCTCATTCAGGATCTCTCCAGAGTCCATTTGCCCAGACTGCCATGCCACAGAGTCGACTCTGGCATACACTCGAGGAGCTGTAGAGCAGGTACATTTGGCTGGGAATCCCTGACAAATATTAATGAGAGTAATCCCATGTACAGTACTGGCATCCAGTTAGCTTGGCAGCTGAGACCTGGGCCTGGGTACCAGTGCAGACTCATGAATAATAAGCACTTATAGAAATATTTTCTGCATGGGTACAAGAATCACAATACTTACATATATTCATCTTACAGCATTAGGGTGACCAGATGTCCTCTTTTACCCGGACATGTCCTCTTTTTGAGACTTAAAAAGCATGTCCGGGCGGAATTTCCAAACGCCTGGGTTTTTGTTGTACTCGAGAAACATTTCATTCACAAACTAGTCTCGCCCTCCCCCGATTCCATTTGGTTCGCTTGAGAGAGATGTTACGCTATATTAAATGGAGACCCAGCTGAAATACAAGCCAGTTACCCTTTAGGCTGCCACAAGCTCATCGATTGGCTCTGCCATTTCTTGCTAATGTGTGATTGCCCGTCGACACTGTCACTCCCTAAAATGAAGTCTGGACTGCAGTCCGTTTTCACCTGTAAGTTGGTAACGTGTTGAGCGTTTGTTCTGCCTGTGTCACGTCAGCTAGACTTATTTTTATATTAGCAGTTTCATATTAAAATTCATTAATATTTACATTTGAGTGTGTGTCTGTGTGCATACCAGTCTGTGATATGCCATCAATTTACATGCCTCTAAGTGTAACTATTATCAAAATAATTCAGAATTTCTTATTTTATTTTTACTCAAAAATGAGGTATAATTCTGTGTTAATAATATATATTGAGCATACAGTCAAAACATATGTGTAACATTGGTAATAATGGGCTGAAGTGATCACCTCATATACAGCATAGATTTAAATATTAATATGATATAAAAAAAATAAAAAAACACAGACTGTGAACTATGAGTTATATTTTCACAGTATGTGAATATAACTATACTGAATGGGTGAATGCAGATAAAAGTTATATTATGTGAATCAGGAAGATGAATATATTGGTATTTAATATGTACAAACCAAACCACTTATTTATATAACTTTTTACATTAAAACATTTATCAAATGTCAAATGATCAATTTGTTTCCTATTGGTTTATATCCTAAACCTTTATATTAAAATCATCAGTGTCCCTGTCCTGTTGTGTTGTGATACTACCCCATTACGTTGCCACAGTCAGATATGTGTAGAGGTCAGAGGAACCGAGCCAGATCCCAGGAGGCGTCCGGACTGAACATGTGAAAAGACTAACACAGACCTATTAAAAACAGACAATATCGCTTATTTGACTAAATTGTTGTCAAAGTGTTTCAACAGAGCCCTAAATGTAAGACAATAGCCTCTCTTTTTGATTCTGCGAAATGTTTTCTTACTTGATAACATCAAACTCCACTCCGGGTTTTGTAAGCGATCCGTGCTTCAATTTACTGTGTGTGCTTTCAGGGACGAAGCACAGCGCGACAACCTTAGGGATTCCTCCGCGGCTCACTTGTATGTATGTGACTGTGGGCTTTTTTCATAGACGAAAATCAGTCGAAACTCGGGCGTTACACATTAAATTTTTGTGTGTGAAATATTAATTAGCTTGTTATTCAAAGCCGCGATGTGTACAGTGACAAAACCCAATGTAGGACACATTTTAATTAACTTAAGCACTATTTCGCCTGTCTGCCCTGTATCTCTAACACATACAATGCATTCCTGTGTTGATCCGCGTGATGAGGCCTGCCTGCTGTTCCTGTAAACTCCCGCCTTTACTGAAGGAGAAACACACACAAACCCGCCAAGGCCTTCAGTACTAACACTGAAACCACACTCAGCATATATAGAGGAGTATTACAGAATATACTTTAATTTTTTTATCTTTTAGTCTACGTGAACTACATGAACATGAAAGAATATGCAGTTTTCTCATACATACAGGTTTTCATATAATCCAGATTCCATGTCTTTACACTTTGTGCACTAGTGTGTGTGTGTAAATATGCGTAGTGTGTAATCTATCTATCTATCGATCGATCGATCGATCGATCGATAGATAGATGTAGGGGAAATGATACATGCATATGTATTTTTTATGTATGAGATACATTTCAGTATTTTTAATCTATTTTTAATTTAAAGTTCAAATGTTCCAGTTAGAAAATACATTCAACAAAAACGTTTTTGGCCATTTTCATACATTTTCCTGCTTATGTGATAAATTTATTTACATACATTTATTTTATATATTTTATATACATAATTCATCTTGGTCAATGAGTATAAGACGTCGTATTTGTGTAGTTTCTCTATATCTAAAGAATATGGGTCCCTCAGTGTGATGATATACTGAAGGTCTTTGCTTTAATGGGGGTAGCAGCACCTCTGTATGAGGGAAAGGCTGGCGTTTTCATGGTTGGGGTGGGCGAAACGAGATTCCTCTAGCCCTAAGTGACAGTTTATGGTCTCTGATTTGGTTTGGGGAGAGATTGCCAGGCAACAAAACCAGCCAGAGTCCTGAATGAAACAGCCATCTGTTCCGTGGCCCGCTAAAACTGAATTAATTTTACATAATCCTGGAATTCAGGGCTAGACTGATGTCTCGGGTAAAAAAAAAAATTATTTCCTGCCCACTTGAGCTTAAAACATGCTCTTGTTTTGTCCATTTCTTTTTCTCAACTGTACTATTGCATAATTACACACATCCTTCCTTTAAAACATGCTTCAATAGTTCAGTGATTTTAAGTGAAAACGTTTTGATTTATATTTTGTACAATGATTGTAGAGAAACCTGCTGAATTATTTATACCACTGGTGAACCTACAAGTGTACAAAAACATTTAACCATTATAATTACTGTCTTAAGTACCAGTAAACCTACAGTACCAGTCACAAGTTTGTTTTTGTTTTTTTTTCCTACATTATAAGTTAATACTGAAGTCATCCAGACTATGAAGGAACTTAAAAGTGTTAAACAAACCAAAGTATGTTTTAGATTTTAGATTATTCAAAGTAGACACACAACTGATGTCTCAAACACATTAAGAGAGCAAGAAATGCAAGTCATGAACTCTTGACAAGGCACAGCTGTTAACTGAAAGCCATTCCAGGTGACTACCTCATAAAGCTGACTGAGAAAATGCCAAGAAAGCTGGCATCTAAGGAAAAGGTGCCTCATTTGAAGAATGTAAAATATAAAACATATAGTTGTTTGTTTAACACTTGTTTGTTTACTAAATAATTTCAAGTGTATTTCTTCATAGTTTGGATGACTTTAATATTAATCTACAATGCAGACAAATTTTAAATCATAAAGAACAACTGAATGTTCAGAAATGTGTCCAAACTTTTGATCTTTTTATCTTTTAGTATTTAATGGTAAACAAAAAAAGTGACTATTTAATATTACAGCCCCCTGGATGAATTACTTAATGCTGAATGGATCATCACTAAACTCTAAAACAGTATGTCAGGCATCAGGCAGAGTATTGAAACCAGTTTCATGTGATAGAGGCAGAGTGTTGAGTTGGTTTGACAAGTCACATCAGTTTGTATAGAGTGGAGATTTTCACATCAGACCACTCTGAGTGACCTTGTTTACCTCTAATGCATTTAATTATACAGACATTTTTAAATGTGGTAAAACCCTTTAAAGACATCATTGTTGTCACTCCTTTGGAAGTATACACACACACACACACACACACACACACACACTAAAGAAAGAGGGAGGTCCTGTTTGTCTATGGTGTAAATCAGGTCATACAAGACTAATCCCTTTGTGTTGTGTCATGTTATGAGTGATTGTGTGTGTGTATGTGTGTGTGTGTCTTTGTTTTCCTACCTCACACTAAGGCATATATGTATTTTTGTAGGTACAGAAAACGACAGTACATCGTGTGTTAATGTGTTATGTGGCTGGACGGTATGGCTGTTGTATCTGTAATGGTAAGTTTATCAGAGAAGTAAAGAACATACTTAACTTTGATATTTGTGAATATAAAGAGATCTGTTTTATTGTCATTTTGGATCACTTCTGTGGGGCCGTTCACTAGGAGATATTCACACAATGAAGAGGGCAGCTGGTGTTTTTAAACTGTTAAAAGGAAAGTTCTGATATGATAATGATGCAGTGTGTAACAGATTGTACAGTCATGGCCAGAAGTTTTGAGAATGACACAAATATTATATTTTCACATGATCTGCTGCCCTCTGGTTTTTATGTGTGTTTGTCAGAT
>BRDA01088039.1:0-10075 GCA_036984385.1 Crenuchus spilurus
ATGTTGGCACCTCCACATCATTGCATTCAGTTTTTATTCACAATTTGTTTAGTGTCCCAACTTTTTTGGAATCCGGTTTGTATAATAAAATATAAAACGTCTACACTGCTAATATCATATTAATATAATACCATAAATGTTATCACATAAGTATTCTTCACTGATGCATTTTTAACACCTTTGTCATTTATTTAATCAAGAAAATTGATCCAATATGACATGTTTGTAAGGTGCAAAAGTATGTGAACCTCTAGGGTTAGCAGATCATTTGAAAGTGAAATTTGAGTCAGGTGCTTTCAGTCACTGGGATGACAATCAGGTGTTGGTGAGTGCCCTGTTTTATATAAATGACAAGGCTCTATCAACGTCTGACCTTCACCCCACACGTTTAACTGTTATTAGACCATCATTATTCTCCACAGAAGAGGTTGACCAACAAAGATCAGGACATTTGCTAATGTTAATGTTCATGAGTCCACCATCAGGAGAACACTGAACAACAGTGGTGTGCATGGCAGGGTTGCATGAGGAAGCTGCTACTCTCCAAAAAGAACATTGCTGCTTGTCTGCAGTTTGCTAAAGATCACGTGGTCAAGGCATAAGACTACTGAAAGGATGTTTTGTGGACAGATGAGATAAAAAATCAATCTTTTTAGCTTAAATGAGAAGTGTTATGTTTGGAGAAAGGAAAATGCTGCATTCCAGCATAAAAACATCATCCCATCAGCGGTAGTAGTGTCATAATTTGGGCCTGTTTTGGCGCATCTGGGCAAAGACAGCTTTTCATCATTGATGGAAGAATGAATTCCAAATAATACCAGTACTAGAACCAGCACATCTGTCAGTGAGCTCAAGAGTATGGAGGGGGTGTGGTAACCTCTGGGCAGCTGTGACTTTGTGGTTAGAGACCCAGTTTTCTGACTGCAAGTTTGCCAGTTCAATCCCCTGGCAGGACATGACTGAAGTGCCCTTGAGCAAGACACCTAATCCGCAACTGCTCCCATGGATAAATGTGCCATGGGTAAGTGCTGCCCACCACTTCAAGTATGTCTGCTCACCGCCCCTAGCATGTTCACTATAATGGTTAAAGAACAATAAAGTTGATGTTTTGAAGTCCAAATGTTGTAGAAGGACCTGAAGCAAGCAATTCATGGGAGGAAGCTCACCAGCGTAACAGAGTTGAGGCGGTTCTGTGTAGAGGAATGGGCTAAACTGATCAATGTTGTGCAGGACTGATCCACAATTACTGACAATGTTTAGTTGCAAGAGTGTAAGAGGGTCACATATTTTTGTCACTCACAGATATGCAATATTGGATCATTTTTCAAAAATAAATAAATGACCAATTCTAATATTGGTTCTCTTGATCTACTTTTAGGACTTATGTATCAATCTCAATATCAATTTCATGTCAAATTCATGCAGAAATATAGAAAATTCTCAAGCACCGTATATATTCCATTCTATGAAAATATAAATAGTAACACACACAGGGCAGTGACTCCAAATTCTGGGCCCTATGCACAATTTCCTTTATCATTTAAAGAAAACTCAAATTCCAGACTCCTCTAGAGCCGTCCGTGGTAACTCAGTCCCATTTTTCAACCCACTACGATGCCCATGAACACAGGCATACACACACGGCCCAGCAGGTAAACCACGTGCACACTCGCACGCGTAAACAGGCATGCACTCAAAACACCACTGAGTGTTCTCCAGAGTTTCTCATGAGAGAGAGAGAGAGAGAGAGAGAGAGAGAGAGAGAGATTCTCATGAGAGACAGTGAGATTCTCATGAGAAAGAGACAGTGAGATTCTCATGAGAAAGAGACAGTGAGATTCTCATGAGAGAGAGACAGAGAGATTCTCATGAGAGACAGAGAGATTCTCATGAGAGACAGACAGTGAGATTCTCATGAGAGACAGACAGTGAGATTCTCATGAGAGACAGACAGTGAGATTCTCATGAGAGACAGACAGTGAGATTCTCATGAGAAAGAGACAGTGAGATTCTCATGAGAGAGAGACAGTGAGATTCTCATGAGAGAGAGACAGTGAGATTCTCATGAGAGAGAGACAGTGAGATTCTCATGAGAAAGAGACAGTGAGATTCTCATGAGAGACAGAGATTCATGAGAGAGAGACAGTGAGATTCTCATGAGAGAGAGACAGTGAGGTTCTCATGAGAGATAGAGATTCATGAGAGAGAGACAGTGAGATTCTCATGAGAGACAGAGATTCATGAGAGAGAGACAGTGAGATTCTCATGAGAGAGAGACAGTGAGATTCTCATGAGAGAGAGACAGTGAGATTCTCATGAGAGAGAGACAGTGAGATTCTTATGGGAGAGAGACAGTGAGATTCTCATGAGAAAGAGACAGTGAGATTCTCATGAGAGAGACAGTGAGATTCTCATGAGAAAGAGACAGTGAGATTCTCATGAGAGACAGACAGAAATGTATTCTCATGAGAGAGAGAGCGAGAGAAAGAGAGACAAAGTTATTCTCATTAGAGAGAGATAGAGTTCATAATAATGGATAAAAATCTCCATATCATTATATCGCTCCTCTAATGATGTATAATACTGGTAGTAAACTGTCTGCGTTTCCTATAATATTGTTATAATATTTATGTAAAAATGAATACTAACTTTAGAAGCTGTCTGATGTACGTAACGGTGCACTTCTACTCTCTGACACATGTGAACTATCAGATGTAAGCTGTCAAAACACTCCCCCACTTCATTCACTCCACCACTGGCAGTGCCAACAGTGCCCTACCAGTTGCCAGTTGTCCTCCAGCGAGGGCAGCGCGGAGAAGTATCCCGTGTCGTGGACGGTCTGGAGCTCCTGAAAGATGCTGCACATGGGAATAACATCCATCTCGCACGTCAAGTGACAGAAATGTCGAAGTCGAAGTACGAAAACACGAGCCAAGAGCCACTTATTCCCACATAGGAGTCCGTTTCTTCTGCTGAGAGCACATTAGCTGCTTGTTAAGTGTGTTTGCTGACTGCTGTACTCCTCAACAAACTTCCCCATTCAAAATGTTTGTTACACATTCAGCCACGTGATCGAATGACAGGCTCGTTCCACTCTGACCAATCACAGAGCAACTCGCGACGGCCAGCCCACCGCTGGACTTTTGGCCAATGGCGTGAGCGCACTCCCGGCTCGTGTGGACTGTGATTGGCAGTTGAAATTTGAGACGCGTTCGCTCCTATTGGTTCACGTCAACGCTATTTTCGGAGCGCTATATAAACGCGAGCGCGCTTCCTCTGCTGACGGACGTAGCTTTGGGTATTTTGAGCACGCTGGAGAAGAGAGATGTGTGTGTTTTTGCTGGATAAATGGTCTGTTTTGAATTTTTTTACGATAATGTCTTAATTCTGGTCACTTTATGGGCACCTAAACCTTCTCAAATGTAACAGAAAATGTGTTTTTACAATAAAAATCACGTCAAGTGTGCACATACGAGGAGTTTGTCTTGTAAACAAAGCAGATAAGTGCAGAGACTAACAAATATTAAAGAGACCAATTTAACTTAGAATAAATGTAGCTCAAAAAAATAAAGGGAACACGTAAACAGTACAATGTAACTCCAAGTCAACCACACTTCTGTGAAACCAACCTGTCCAGTTAGGAAGCAATACTGACTGTGAATCAATTTTACCTGCTGTTGTTGAAATGGAACAGAAAACAGGTAGAAATGAGAGGCAATTAGCAAGACAACCTCTACACAGGAGTGGTTCTGCAGGTGGTGACCACAGACCTCTGTTCTCATCCTTTCTGGCTGATGTTTTGGTCACTTTTGCATTTAGTCAGTTCTCTCACCATAGAGGTAGCATGAGGTGATGTCTACAACCCACAGAAGTTACTCAGGTAGTGCAGCTCATCCAGGATGGTACATCAATGCGAGTTGTGGCAAGAAGGTTTGCTGTGTCTGTCAGCACAGTGTCCAGAGCATGGAGCAGATACCAGGAGACAGGCCAGTACACCAGGAGACATGGAGGCGGGGCCGTAGGAGTGCAGCAACCCAGCAGCAGGACCGCTACCTCCTCCATTGTGCAAGGAGGAACAGGAGGAGCAGAGCCAGAGCCCTGCAAAATGACCTCCAGCAGACCACTAATATCCATGTTTCTGCTCAAACTGTCAGAAACAGACTCCATGAGGCTGGTATGAGATTTTGAGTGTGATTCCAAATCATAATAATTTTGATTTACATTGATCATTTTTGTTATTTTGTTCTTAACACATTCCACTATGTATGGAATGTATGGAATATTTTATTAACTGAGATCTAGGATGTGTTATTTTAGTGTTCCCTTTATTTTTTTGAGCAGTGTATATTAATGTATATAAAAAAATTAGAACATCATCAAAAAGTTAAATTCAGTAATGTCTCTCATCTTCCTCTTGACAATAGGCCATTGATTCTCTATGGGATTTAGGTCAGGGGAGTTTGCTGAACGAGTGAGTTTTTTGGAAATGTGGGCAGGTGCCAAGTCCTGCTGGATAAATGAAGAAATCTCCATGAAGCTTGTCAACAGATGGAAGCATGAAGTGCTCTAAAAGTTCCTGGTACACTACTGCGCTGACTTTGGACTTGAAATAACACAGCGGACCAACACCAGCAGATAACATGGCTCCCCAAACCATCACTGAAAGTAACTTTTACATTTCATTTGGAAATCAAGGTCCTAGAGTCTGGAGGAAGAGTGGAGAGACACACAATCCAAGCTGCTTGAGGTCTAGTGTGAAGTTTACACAATCGGTGATGGTTTACAGCAGATGTCACAAACCAGCTTTACAGAGTGACAAAACACAAAAGTCCAAGTGAGCAAGCTAATGGTGACAGTGGCAAAACTCCCTCAGAGCTGGAGGAAGAAACCTTGAGAGGAACCAGACTCACATGGATCGTCAACTACTAATAGGTTCTTGATAGACGTCATACAAGCCTGTGATGCTGTGTACTGATATAGCAACAGTATGTAAGAATGGTAGCAATAATACTAATAATAATGGTAGCAGCAAATGGAGTCCATATAACTTTAATGTGGTCAGTAGTGTTGGGCATCTGGAGTAGATCATAAGAGAGGTTTGTAAAGTTAGTGTCACACCTTTGGGGAAATGGCTGTTGGCATATCTGGCTTTGCTGGTTTCGATAGAGTCTTCTTTCAGAGGGAAGTGGTAGAAATAGGTGATGTCCAGTCTGTTTTTTATTCACTGCTGACAGCAGAAGCCCCACCCACCTGGGTCTGATGATACTGTATATAATGTAGATTATTGTTGTACGGATTAAAAATGTACATGTGGTAAAATTTCCCTTGGATGAATAAAAGATCTCAGGATTAGTAGTTTTACTGGACTACTGTTTTCATCATATTGCACACAAAATATTGAGATATTGTAGATTATTTAGATATATTAGATATATTTAGATATTTAAATGTATTGTATGGAGTAACAATGCAAATTCTGTAAGTGCAGCAGTTTGTACTGTTACTATAAATATTCTCTCTCTCTCTCTCTCTCTCTCTCTCTCTGTGATGACTCATTTTCTCTGTAATGTTTGCTGTAAATCTGCTGGTTTCGAAGGCTCTGGTGAGCCTGAATGAGTCACATCTCTACACACACTGCCTGTGGATAAACACATGTGATTTTGAATGAATGGGTATAAAAATTATAAGTCATGAAAAGATGGGTTGGAAGCAAGAATGATGTTTCCGATCCTGGTCTGGTGCTAGCTCAAAGTTAGCTCATTAATGGTGACCATTAAAAAGAGCAAAGAGCATGAATGCCATCAAGTATGTCATTATGCAGTTGTGGTTGTTTATAGAAATTGTGAGTGTGTATGTGTGTGAATAGTCTCAGTGGAATGTAGTCGTGTCTGTGATTGGTTCAGTCTAATTTGTTCCATAAGTGCTGTGCAGGACTCTGATTGGCCACGAGGGAAAGCAAGCGGAGAAGTTGGCAGTCCCCAGTTCACAGACCACATTATGTAACACACGCACACACACACACACACACACACACAGAGACATGCATTCACTTGAAAAGATGTTAGTATTTGCATGCCACAACTTGAGCAAGAGTCTTTTAGTGTATTGTTGACACTCTTAAGCTCTGTATGTGTATGTACAGGCTGTTTGTATGCGGTTTGTATGGTACACTGACAACAAAAGTCCTGAAACATCTGAAAATCAAAATGACAAACATGATGATTGACGATGCTGCAGCATTCTAGCAATGGCATCTCCTTTATAGCATCAAATGAAATAAGATCCACTTGCAGAAAAAGCAGGGGTAAATAAAATGAAACTGTTCAAAATGGCCCAAAGTGTCCCAAAAATGCAGCTGTATGTTTTTTAAAGTCACTGTGCTTTACAGTGAATGTAAACAGTTGTTTGGAGAATTAATAATGGACAACGATTTCATGCAGGATGTTGTTTAATTTGTGATGTATGAATGAAAGGATAGATTGGCTGTGCTGGCTTTGGCTAAAATAGAATTCCCTGCTCAGTGCACTGTGGAGGGGTTTGGGGGGTCACCATGAAGTGATGGGTGGGTCGATTACATTTGCATCTCTTTGTCTTTGCTTCTAAAAGCTAATAAACAGAATCAGTCTCTCTCTCTCTCTCTCTCTCTCTCTCTCTCTCTCTCTCTCTCTCTCTCTCTCTCTCTCTCTCTCTCTCTTTCTCACTCTCTCTTTCTCTCTCTCGCTCTCTTTCTCTGTCTCTCTTTCTCACTCTCTCTCTCTTTCTCTTTCACTCTCTCTCTTTCTCTTGCTCTCTCTCTCTTTCACTTATTCTCTCTTTTTCTCCTTCTCTCTCTCTCTCTCTATTTCTCTCTCTCTCTCTCTCTCTCTCGCTCTTTCTCTTTCACTCTCTCTCTCTTTCTCGCTCTCTCTCTTTCTCCTTCTCTTTCTCTCTCTCTCTTTCTCTCTCTCTCTTTCTCTCTCTCTCTGATTCTAAATTTATTTCAGTCTGCTTTTTAAACATTGACTCACAGACAGAACGAGTGGATCATTTCATAATCACACAGTTCTTAATTTTTTCCTTTTCCTCTGAAATACTCTCCGTCTACTCCAACACTGATGTCTTTTCCTGCAGTCGTACACTCTCCCAAGACAGTTCTTCAGAGGTTCTTAATTATACATAGAACCACAGAACCATTCCCATGCAATGTTCTTTGCATAGTGACGCTGATGGAGAATCCATGGTCTATAGTTCTACATAAGCAGTGTTCAGCTTCTAACAACAGTAGCAACATACATAAACCTTGGTACTATATAGAACCATTCATTCACTAAATAATTTTTGAATCAGAGAATAGTTGTAAATTGTAACAAAAGTTGGTCCACTTTTACTATGTTTCCTCCAGAGTCTCTGGTTTCAGGTGAACTGGGTACTCTAGTGGTCCTGTGCTGGGTTTAGCTAAAATAGTTTAACGCCCTGCCCTGTGCCCAGTGAAGAGGTAGGGGACTCCGATTAGGATTAAGAGGATGATGATGAAAGGATGGAATTAATACATTTGGATTAATAATAATAATAATAATAATAATAATAATAATAATAACATGTCCACACTGCCAAAAGTACCAATACCTGCTTTAATAACCACAGTATCACTGGGCTTGATTGGCCAGCAAGCTCACCTGAACTAAACCCTCACTGAGAATCTAATGTAAAGAGGAAGATGGAGAGAGAACAGACCCAACAATGCAGACGAGCATTGTGGAACTTCCAGGTGAACTTGGGTTACATTAGTTGGGGCTGCAATGTTTGTTTAGACAGCAGCAGCTTCCTTTGTGGTGCCCTTCCATGAATTCTTATTCTGTGTTTATCTAATAGTAGACAAATGAACAGAGGGTTTTTGGAGGGTTCAGTAGTCTTTTGCATAGCAGGGTGCCAGTCTGTGCTAGTCAACAACACGATCAAAAACAAACAAACAAACAAACAAACAAAAAAAGAAAATTACAGCAAACAAGGCAAGAAAAAAAGAAAAATAATATTCTGGGGGAAAACATAGCACGAAAGATGAGTTAATGATTAAGAAATAATGATAAATTACTGTCAGCTGTTTTGCATATTTTTATAATTAAAGCAAAGAAAGGAATCCCCAAGTAAACAAATCATATTTTTATTATCTCTGCAATCTAGATGGACACCTGCTGTTTTTAATGTGATCTAACAGCAATAATCAAAAATATGTTTTGTTATCTTTGTAACACACACACACCACACACACACACACACAAATGCATGCAGACATCTGGTCCACACCCAATACACTCCCCTTGAGTGTATCCCTGCTGGAGGAATTCTTTACAATACTACAGCTCCAGGGTGTGGTGGTGGTGTATGTGTGTGTGTGTGTGTGTGTGTGTGTGTGTGTGTGTGCACGCTAGACAAGCTGACTGACAGCCAAAGAGTGAGACAGAGTAAACATTCAAATATGAAATGCTGGTCATGTGATCTCTTGTTTTTTTACTGTTAACACCCTCATTTCTTAAATCTGTTTAATATTAACTCTGCAAATTGCAAAGAAAACATTTCAGTCAACTACAAACGTCAGTGCTCCACAAAACAAGGTCAATGTAATTGCCAATCAAAGCTGGATGCCGTTCTTCTGCCTCCTTGAATTATGATGACAAACATCAAACAGATAGGAAAGATGTCCTCGAGTCGGAATGTCATTTAATTTCCTGTCTATAGTGTTCTGAAGGAAATAACACAATTTTGAGGTTGCTATGGTGACTTTTTGGAACACAGACAGACAGACAGATAGATATGTTACTGTTATCAGTATTAACATATTATCTTAGGGTTCATGCATATGACTAGTAAATAAAATGATATACTGGATGTAGCAATTACAACTACTGGTTTCTGTCAGTAAGAAATGCAGTTTCTGTCCGAATGCTGCATTAGGAGTCTTGCCCAAGGACTTTTATTGGTACAATGTTGCGTGATTGCTCAACTAGGAAACAAATCCCATCTGCCGTGGGGGGGGGGGGGGGGCAGTGGAGTAACCTTTTACATTGTACCAACCATTATGTCACATCAAAGCAGACTAAATAAGTTTACTGCCCTTGTATATGCATAAATGTATAACTATACAACAGTAAAACACAAATGTATGTGAGATGGAGTGAAATTTGTTCACTCTATCCTAAAGTCCAAATAAGAGAGGAAATTGAAAATTATAGGCACCATTTTTTAAATAGTTTTTAAACAGACTCATATAGTGCTTTATTTGGAGGGAACACATGGTCAGATTCCAGTACACATTAAAACTAAAGTCTAAAACTAGTGATTAGTTTAATGTTCATATTCACATTAAAGTCAATGCATTTTAAAACAACTTTCATATATTGACATTAGAGCTCTATAGCCGTCATGCTCTTCCTTCACTTATTTGATTCTAGGTCGGCTTCACACGGTTCAGTTATTTTTATTACATTTTTTTATGTGCCATGTTTGTGTAGACAGACCCATCATGGGATAAACTTCAACTATAACAACCAAGACATGCATGGACAAGCAGAAATATGTAGAAAAGTTGTACATATGTACACACACACACACACACACACCATGTCACTAATCTCCTGGGGTGAAAGTGTAGCTAAAAACATACTCATACAGCAACTATTCCTAAGATTAAATATTTTTCCTTTAACTTTAACTTTTATTTCCAGCATCAGATGTACTATGATTCAAATTTTTGCCATCACTTTTCATATTTTCTTCATATTATATATAAAAATACAACACAATGCAGATTTAAATACTCAATATATTTTTAGTTGTTGTGTTACAGTTTTTGGGTACTGTGGCTAAAAGCAAAAAATTATAGGATAGAATATACACTGAAACTGTGCATTTACTGTATATAGATTCTACAACTTTTTATTAAATATTTGTATATTTACACATTTGTGAGTTTGAATAGATATTACAGTGGTAACCCTACTTACGAGTTTAATCTGTGCAGGAGCCGAGTTCGTTAGCTGGTTTGCTCGTTAGCTGGATGCATTTTCCCCATAAGAATACATGTAAAACTGATTAATCC
>BRDA01088042.1:0-11500 GCA_036984385.1 Crenuchus spilurus
TACACACTGGTCTTTACAGTTGTTACAAATTGTATGATTTTATTTCTAAAGCTTAACATATGTTAGTTCACTTTCTGACACGCTCTGGAAAATGTTTCTCTGCTTATTTAAGCTCCTCTCACAAATATCTAAAAATATATTTCGATTCAAGCTATATATATATATATATATATATATATATGTATATATGAAACTTATACAATATAAGGTTTCAGGGGTATATTTCATTTTTTTGTGTAGGATAAAATCTTGACAAGTTATATAAGTGTCTTTGCAGAATTTTTTTATTATGGCTCATGTAGGAGCTCTGACTCCAGAAGGTTTAGGTGTTAACTTTTCTTGACAAAATTTATTTATTTATTTATTTATTTTGTGTTGACATCTTTTATTTTTTAAAGTTCATGGTTGATCTTTTTTATTCTTGTAAACTGTATTTGCAGATCCTTCAAACGTTTTCAAGTATTCCATCAACATTAAAATCAACGCCACAAGAGATGGAGTGGTTGATGGACTAAAAACACTTCTTCATGAATATTCTTACCCCTACAGTGTCATCAACCAATTTCAAATCTCCAAATTGAGTATCACCACAGGTATGAAGCCTTGAGTGTTGAATACAGTGATGAACCTGACGAGGTAAGTTTCATTAGTGTACAACATGAGATCTAACACCTGTATTGTTTCTCAATACTTAGTGTGCCTGACGAATGCAAGTGAAACTGAATGCAAATGTGAGAATGGGTTCATGTTGCCGCTGGAGAAATTTGCTAGTTATGTTGATAGACGCTGCATGAGAAATAATGCTGGGGAGTTTTTCTCTGCAATTCCACATGATGAAAAGATCTGCCAAAGGAAACCTGGTAAAGATGTTTTCTTCTGACACTGTTCTATTTATTCACAAGTCGTCAGTAATATGGTAGGATGAGGTGTTCAGCACCATCGATTTTTTAACAATTCCTGTTCTTTGATTGAATTTCATTAATATGCCAGCAGTAGGAGTGCCAACTCCAGAGGGTTTAGGTGTTAACTTTTCTTGACTAAGTTTTTTCTTTTTTGTTTTTGTGTTGACATCTTTTATTTTTTAAAGTTAACGGTTGATCTTTTTTATTCTTGTAAACTGTATTTACAGATCCTTCAAAGTTTTTCAAGTATTCCATCAACATTAAAATCAACTCTTCAAGAGATGGAGTGGTTGATGGACTCAAAACATTACTTCAAAAAATTTGTTTCCCCTACATTATCAGCAAGAAATTTGAAATCTACGTCATGTGCTTTGTGATAGGTATGCATGCAACATTTTTTTTTGCAAAACAACCAGTACAGCACTTATTCAAATGAATTTATTTTTCTATGAATTGTTTCTTAGTATTTATTTAGTTGTTATAGTTTTTATTGCCCTTGTTGTTGTTTAATATTCTTTTATATGAATATTCAATACTCTAAAGAATATCATTTTAAGCTTTTGTTTCATTATCTTATTTATCTTCCTTTGTGGTGTAAAAGTACTTGCTGTCAATTTGCCATTTATTTATTTACCTAACCTGCTTGTATATCTTTCACAACAGTACCAACACCATCTGTGGTTACTCCAACACATGGTAATGCGAGACAGTTTTTGTTTTTGTGACTAATTTATTTTGTTTCTCAAAAATTTTGTAACTGCTATATTTTTGTCCATACTGCAGAAATATCTACTGTAACTTACAGACAGTCACCTACAAAAGCATCATTCACTACAACATCAGGTGATTGTTTTAAACAAGTTAAATCTATGTACATTTTATGTGTTTTGTGTTTCTAACACATTTGTCAGCATTTCTCATTATTCTACAGCTTCCTTTCCTCCTATTTCAACTGCATCATCACTGTATTCTTCCAAATATTCTCATGGTCTATAATAATAGAAAGCAGATTTTTTACAGATTCAGTGAAAATGCTCCTTGTGGGTTTTCCCCCAAATCTCACAAGATTCTCACAAGACCAGATCCTTACCACTAGGCCATGATTACACGTTTCTAATTCTAATACTATCAGTTCCTTTAAAAAGTATTCACCCACTTTATCAAGAACAAGTTATTACGCAGTGACACTAGAGAGGCAGGCCTCCATTCTGAAGGAATTACAACTGCTACTTGAATGCTTTACCAGACACAGCTTTATATGAGACTTTAGCAAAGAGAGTCATTGTTAAATAAACTTCTTAGCTTTGCTTGAAGGCATGTTAAAATGCTCTGTAATCAAGTTGATTCTGTGGTCTGATTAAACTAAAACTAATCATGAGATTACGTTTTATTTTTGCCAAACACACTGCACATCATATGCACAGCAACAGCATTGACCACTACACCAGCAGACCTGACCACTGCAACAAACGGTGAAATACAACATTTATTCAAATTCTGATGGGTTATCCCATAACAACTCACCTAGAGCCTAACTGGTCACAAATAATCATGTTCCAAATAGTTTTTATTTATGAAGTTGTAATACTGACTTTACCTGCTTTCTTAATGTTTTAAAAGAGACTAAATATTTACATGTGGGCCTTTGAGGCTGGAGAATCATTCATATCTTTAAACTAAAACTGAATAGAAATTCAGATTTTTGTGGCTGTATGAATGTTTCATGCATATCCAGGAAATAGCCTGTCAAGCTCTGTATCAGTCAGTGCTGAATGTGTGTGTGTTTGTAGTGATTATACTGTAATGAAATTAGTTTGTGTTCATATTACAGAGACATCTACAATAGCAGAACTGACAGCTACAACAGCAGACCTGACAACTGCAACAGCAGACCTGACAACTGTAACAGCAGACCTGACAACTGCAACAGCAGAACTGAACACTACCACAGCTGAACTGACAGCTGCAACAGCAGAATCGATCACTATAACAGCAGAACCGATGACTAAAACAGAGCAACTGATCACTACAACAGAACTGACATCTGCAACAACAGAACTGATCACAACAGCAGAACTGATCACTACAACACCAGAACTGACAGCTACACCAGCAGAACTGAACACTACCACACCAGAACTAAACACTACCACAGCTGAACTGACAGCTGCAACAGCAGAATCGATCACTATAACAGCAGAACTGGTCACTACAACAGCAGAACCAATGACTAAAACAGAGGAACTGATCACTACAACAGAACTGACATCTGCAACAACAGAACTGATCACAACAGCAGAACTGATCACTACAACACCAGAACTGACAGCTACACCAGCAGAACTGAACACTACCACACCAGAACTAAACACTACCACAGCTGAGCTGACAGCTACAACAGCAGAATTGATCACTATAACAGCAGAACTGGTCACTACAACAGCAGAACCGATGACTAAAACAGAGGAACTGATCACTACAACAGAACTGACATCTGCAACAACAGAACTGATCACAACAGCAGAACTGACCTCTACTGCAGCAGAGCTGCTCACTAAAACAGCAGAACAGACCTCTACAGCAGCAGAACTGCTCACTACAACAGCAGAACTGACCACTACAACAACAACACTGAGCACTGCAACAACAAGACTGACCACTGCAACAACAGAAATGACCGCTGCAACAACAGAACTGATCACAAAAGCAGAACTGACCTCTACAGCATCAGAACTGACCACTGCAACAACAAAACTGACCACTGCAACAACAGAAATGACCGCTGCAACAACAGAAATGACTGCTGCAACAACAGAACTGATCACAACAGCAGAACTGACCACTGCAACAACAGAAGTGACCACTACAACAACAAAAAGGACCACTGCAACAACAGAAGTGACCATTACAACAACAGAACTGACCACTACAGCAGAAGTGACCACTAGAGCACATGGTAATATTACAGAATTTCTGTATTTTAAATTGTGTCTGCTGTAATAGACAGATGTTTTAAGTCAACTACTAATTACTCATACATTAGAACTTTCTGAAAAGAAATCCTTAAAAAAATTTAAGGCAACTTGATTTTTTATAGGAGCTGAAATATATAACTAATGATGTGTGTGTTTATTCATACAGCAGAAACATCTGCAGTAACAAACACATCACCTAAAACAGCAGAACGTACCACTACAATAACAGATCTGACCAGAACAAAGGCAGAACTGACCACAACACAAGGTGATTTGGTTTCATTATTTATTGTCATTGTACATATTCAAGTGTTCAGTAAAAATAAAAATGTTAAACATTTTTTTCTGTTATCAGGTACAACTGCAATACTAACAACTACACCAAATACAACAGTACCAACAGCTACATCAATAACAATACCCACATCTACAATGCCAATGACACCAACTACAATACTATCAAGTACATCAACTACAACATCACCAATTACAACTACAGCAACAACTACATCAGCTGCATTACCGGTAATTACAACTGCAATACCAACAACTACACCAACTACAGTACCAGCAATTACAACTGCATTACCAACAACTACAGTACCAACAAGTACAGCCTTTACAGCACGAACAAGTACACCATCTACAATACCAACAAGTAAAACATCTATAGTACAAACAACTACTCCATCTACAATACCAACAAGTACACCTGCAGCTACAACAACTATGGTGTCAAAAAGTACTACACCTGTAGTAGCAATAACAACACCAACTACAGCACCGCCAATTACAACTGCAGTACCAACAACAATAATACAGACATCTCCAACTACAATACTAACAACTACAACATCTACAATACCAGCAGCTTCATCAATTACAACTGCAGTACCAACAATACAGACATCTACAACAACTACTACAATACCAGCAACTGTAACATCTACAGTACCATCAGCTGCACCAATTACAACTGCAGTACCAACAACATTACAAATATCAACAACTACTACAATACCAACAACTACAACATCTACAGTACCATCAGCTGCACCAATTACAACTGTAGTACCAACAACAATACAGACATCTACAACAACACCTACTACTACAATACCAAGAACTACAACATCTACAATACCATCAGCTGCACCAATTACAACTGTAGTACCAACAACAATACAGACATCTACAACAACTACTACAATACCAACAACTTCAACATCTACAGTACCACCAGCTGCACCAATTACAAATGCAGTACCAACAACAATACAGACATCTACAACTACTACTACAATACCAACAACTACAACATCTACAGTACCACCAGCTGCACCAATTACAAATGCAGTACCAACAACAATAATACAGACATACATAACTACTACTACAATACCAACAACTACAACATCTACAGTACTACCAGCTGCACCAATTACAAATGCAGTACCAACAACAACAACATCTACAGTACTACCAGCTGCACCAATTACAAATGCAGTACCAACAACAATAATACAGACATACACAACAACTACTATAATACCAACAACTATAACAACTACAGTACCACCAGCTGCACCAACTACAGTGCAACCAATTACAACTGCAGTACCAAAGACAATAATACAGACATCTACAAAAACTACAATACCAGCAACTATACAGACTGGTGAGTTGTGGCCAGTTATGATTAAAACTGCTGTTTAAAATTCCTTAGTTGCATTTTAGATATTGATTTGCTCATGAACAACACCGTTATGATCCGAGACATTAATCCTTTGAATCTTTAACTATAATTAATACATTTGTCCTCTTAAAATTTTTTTTATAAAATGCTTAATAGATTTTTATTTGTATGTGTTTTTCCCTAATGAATACTTTATTGATCCTGATGGAAATTGAAAAAATGCATTGTCATGTTACATTGCCTTAAAATAAGTTCACATTGATGTTAATGCTACATTTCCTTTACATAACACCATACATTTACATTGTACTGTTTTATTAATATTTAATGTGTCACAGATTAATTTACATTTTCATGTTTTTATTGTCCAGCAGCTCCAATCATATTGTCATTAAGTCTAAATGAGGTTTTTGATGTGAGTTTGCAAAATGCATCCAGTCCCCTATATCAGGAATATAAAAGTAAAATTGAAGATGTGGTAAGTGAACACTTACTCTGTTACTGTAAACAGAACTTTAAAACAATACATACGTACAATCATAGAGTCAAATAGTCATTCTGTACATACAATCACACATACAATCATACATGCAACCATACTTAAAATTGTTATATAATTATACACACAACAGTACATTTACATACAGTCATATAGTTGTACATAGTCATACATACAATTATACAATTTTATATACAATCATACAGTCACACATTCATGCATACAATCACAAATATATAAATATATAAAAAGTCATTACTTTATCAAAAATACATTATCATACACACAATCATATGATCATGAGTACAATCATAGTCATACACACAATTATACAGTCCTGCAAACAATATTTCATTCATGCAGTCATAAGTGCAATCATACATGCAGTCATACACATGAGCATACAATCATAGGATTTAATGATATGTGCCTCACGTTATTTTGTTATTTGAGTTAGTTTGTAGGTTTGTGTCATTTTAGAAAAAAATGTCTTTAGTCTGTCTTTAGTTTAAGATTCAGATTGAAATTAGTTTGGGATTTAGTTTGAGGTTTAGGTTGAGATTAAGTTTGTGGTTTATGTTGGGGTTTCATTTGAGGTTTATTTTGTGGTTTAATTGGAGATTAAGTTTGAGGTTTTGTTTTGGAGTATATTTTTGAAAAATATATATATTTTTATGTAGCTCACAAGGAGTTATGAAAACCTTCCAGGCTTCATTTCAGTGACTGTCCTTGGCTTCAGGTAAGAAGGTCTTGATGAGACTTTGTCACAGATATGATTGTATCTGCTGCTGATTGTTTGCGTTTGTTTGAACAGGGCAGGAAGTATTATAGTGGACTACAGCATTCAGCTAGCCACTATAACTAATGATAACATCAACGCTTTAACACAGGCAAACACAAAGGTCATTGAAAGTCTACAGACAGCTGGTTTTCAAACCTCAGGATCTTCAGCCACTCAGACTGGTAAAATAATGTATTTGTTTAAAGGAACAGTTCACTTACAAATCATATTTATATATTTTTCCATTTTTTCCACACGTTTGGAGTTCAAATTTGACTGGCATTGCTAACAATCACTGGAGCCCAATATTCACTTAAAACATCTATTGGTTTTTGTAAAAAAAAAAAAGGTCTCAGTAGTGATGTGTTTTAGGGCATAGTATGACATACTGTGAATTATAAACATGAATAAAACCTCAGCACTACAGACAGACACTTCAAACTGCAGCAGGGCTGCTAGTAGACTGCTCTTGAATCAGATTCCTCTGTATTTATGATGCTCATCAATAAAGTCTATGAGACCTTCATTAAGATCTCAATGAGGTTTAAATGTGTTCAGAGAAGTTTTGCTGATATGTTTTTTTACAGAAACCACTTGTTTATTTATGTGACTATTGAGTTCTAGTGTTTGAACTGAAGGAGCAAATTTGGACTCCAAACATGTCTGACTGACAACATCTGAGGAAGGTGGAAATTTGTATTAAATATAATAAATATGATTTTTGATGGAGCCCTGTCCTGGGCTTAGTTGAATTGTCTAATGCCCTGCTCTGCGCCCAGTGATGGGGTAGAGGACTAACTGTGACCCTGATAAGGATTAAATAGGAGTGATAATGGATGGATGGATGGATGATTTTTGAGTGAACTGTCTTGTAAGTGCTGTTTCACACCTTACAGGAAGGAGATCTATATATAATATAGATATACTCTATAGATTAAAATGATAATGTCATTTATTGTCTATTATTGTTTGAGACACTAATGTCTCTGCTACTCAGTAAACAAATAGCACTGTCACAATGTTATCTGCATTATTAAGATTAAGATTAACCAATTTGATTTTCACACAACAGAATGTGAAACACACACACACACACTAGGCTGTGAGGCGCCCGGGGAGCAGTTAGGGGGTTAGGTGCCTTGCTCAAGGGCACTTCAGTCATGTCTGGGGATTGAACCGGCAAGCTTCTGGTCACAAGACCACATCCTTTCCACTAGGCCATGGCTGCCCCTAGCCCATATGCTTTGGCATTATTATAGTATTGCCAAAGCATTGTCAGAGTAACATTCCTGTTTGGTATAAAGTTTGTTTACTGAAAAAACTGCAGCATTCTTGAGTCTTTGGTAATGTGGTACAGAAGACTTTTATTGTCTGTATAACATTATCATTTCATTGTCAATATGGGCACCTAACCCCTATCTGCTCCCCAGGCACTGTGGATAGGGCTGCCAATCCCTTCAGGCACATGTTCTCATAGCCTAGTATGTCCACTAGTGTGTGTGTTTTACTGCATGGATGGCTTAAATGCGTAGATCAAATTCTGTTGTTTGCAAAATCACATTGGCAAAAAATAAATGACATTTTTACATTATCAGTATGTTGTCAGTATGCAGTCAGTAAAATGTCAGTACATTGTTTTAATGTTGTCAGTATGTTATCAGTTTGCTGTCATAAAGTTATCTGTACTTTGTTTGTTGTCAGAACAGTGTCAATACGTTCTCAGTACATTATTAGTGTGTTATCTATGTTTTCAGTGTGTTGTCAGAATCTTTTAGACTGTTGTCAGACAACCGTGTCAGGTTGTAGGCACCATAACAATAGGTTGAGAGAACATTATCACAGTGCAATTGTGTTCGCAGGGAAGTTTTTCTTGCTAGTTTAACACTTTAACATTAATATTTCTTGACTGTAATGACAATATTGTTAATGTTTGTTACAGAGATGACACAGTTAGGACCTGGCTCAGCAGTGTTTCCTGGTCAAGTCATGACACTGAAGTGTTCGCCTGTTGTGGGGTTCTCAAACCTTCAATGGTTTTTCAGGGGAACAGAATTACAGCCTAGCTCTCATTATCAGTTTTCAGCAGATGTTGAAACACTCACAGTGATGAGTGTCAACTACACAGATAACGGTAAGCTTTTTCTCCAGTTTGGCAGAGCTTATTACACCAGTGGTCTCATGCTGAGTAGCAGAACTGAAACAGTTTTTGAGCAGAGAAAATAGTACAAATCTAATTTATAATTAAAACAAATATTAAGTAAAGACAACAATCAGGCAAACAAATAAAAAAGCTAAAAATAATTAAAATTAGAATTTAAACCAACTAGATAATATGCAGCTTGAGCAAGATAAATTAAGTAGAATATTAATAAACATTAATAACCAAACATGAAATGGTTACTGATTTCCATTATTATTACTTATCATTATTGATTGATACTGATAATTTCCATTATTGTTACTGATCATTTCTGTTATTAATGAACAACAGAGATTTGATACATGTTTTATGGCTTTATTGTGGTATTATATTGGGTGATTGTATTAATACTGTTTAATATTCTCCTGGTAGGTCGTTATGAATGTCATTATGATACTGTCACTGGGAAGCAAGTGCTGTGGGAGGATATTGAATACATCCAACCTTATCCCGGTATTCAGACAACTCCAAGCAGGATGTATCAGTGTCAAACCATCAACTCTGTCCAACTGAGCTGCTGTGTTTATATTGCTTATGATGTGCAGTTAAAACAAGACGGACAAGTTGTATCTTTCAGTGAGCTCACACACCATCATATTTACAGAAGTAAATCAGTTAAACAGAATTCTATATGAATTGTTCTGAGATTTTGTTTCTTTTCTTTATAGCCTCAGCTTCAACACCAACTGTTTCACAGCAAAAATGCCTCAATTACGGCACTAATAGTCCAAGCTGTGACTCAACATTGAACTTCATTTGTAGTCTTAAAAATGCAGATTTAAGCACATTCTCATATAGTTCGAGCACCATACAAGTGAAGATTTCTGCAGCTCTACCTTCAGGTTCCACCTCTTACCAGCGTAAGTCTGCTGAGTCTATAAAATCACAATAAGTAAAACTGATATCATAGGAATCTTTCTCCTCCCTTTAAAGTTTATTAAGATTACAGAGTCACATAAAAATGTTATAATTTAATTAAAAAAGGAAAATTACTTTTTCATTTTATTTTTTTATTAATTACCCATGAAGTGAAAGCTTTTTTTTTTACTGTTGATCAGCATGATTTATTAGATGATAATTATTATTTCATTCAATATCTTCAGACAATATCAGCATTAAAACAAAAAATTAAAATTTGCCACTTTATATGTAATTAATATAAAATATGACAGTTGACCTTTTTGAATTAAATTTTGATCACAAACTTTTTCCACTATAAAGGTTTATGTGTCTGATTTATAAGTAAACTCTCAGTATCTGTAAAAAAAAACAAACAACATAGTTCATTCATATATCTAATGTAATATCAGGGGGTTCTGTTATTATTGAAGCAGGTAAACGTGACACTGTCTAATCCAGCCGAGTCATTCTATGTCTGTGGTATGTTTACAGTAATAAAAGGTGACTTACTCACATATTACACATTATACCACTGTATCCCCATTGACTTTTTATGGCGAATTAACATACAAACATTGAAGGTGACATATTATAGAAAAAACATATTTTCAGTGTTTTTCCACCTATATTTGGGTACCTGCAGTGCCTACTAACCTACAAACTGAAAAATTCAATCAGTTTTTGTAGGCTGATTGAAAACATGAAATATGACTAACTCAGAATTGGGCTCTAATTTTTGCACAATAAGAGGACTTTTAGCCACAACCCACCAATGTAATACCACCCTTCCAGTTTGAACCCTTTTCAGCCATTTTATATACATATAGCTCGATACAGAGAAATACAAAAAATGACACCTCACTGAAATGAGTTAAGAGGATAAAGTCTCAAAGTTTTAAAGAATTGTGAGTGCTAGTTTTGCTCATTTAAGTAGCTGACTAACAATGGTTGTTACAATTAATTAATTGATATTTTACTGACTGATGAAATGAATATGTTCTGGTTAATAATATTAGAGTAATATTTTAGTTTATTCTCTCTTTTGGTGATTTTTGTCAGCAGTTTGTTTGTCAGACTATGTCTGTAGTCTCAAGGTCTTGGTATTTTCCTTCCATTCTCTCTCTGTAGTGGTGACCTGTAACGATAATGTTTACGGCTTTGGTTATGTCGGCAACACCAGTGTTGGAGTGTGTGAACCGAATGAAGTGGGCATAAAAACAGCAGTGTGTGGTTCAAATGGACAATGGCAACCAGAGCAGAACACCTGCGTTCTTCGAGTCTTTGTAACACTAGTACAGGAATCTCAGGTCTGTCACTTTTTTTTCTTTGTGAGAAAAATTAGGTTGGTTCCATAAATGAGATGATGTTGGTTTTTGGGTTATCTACAAACCGGATTCCAAAAAAGTTGGGACGCTATACAAATTGTGAATAAAAATTGAATGCAATGAATGCAAAGTTTAATCTGAGTAAATGTAACATTTTAAAGGAGAAATATGTTAATTCAAAATTTCACAGTGTCAACAAATCCCAAAAAAGTTGGGACAAGT
>BRDA01088045.1:0-12511 GCA_036984385.1 Crenuchus spilurus
TCTCTCTCTCTCTCTCTCTCTCTCTCTTTCTCTCTCTCTATCTATCATGCTCTTTCTCTCACTCTTTCCATCTCTCTCTCTCTCTCTCTCTCTCTCTCTCTCTCTCTCTCTCTCTCTCTCTCTCGATGTATCTCTTTTACTCTTTCTCTTTCTATCTATCTTGCTTTCTCTCACTTTCCATTTCTCTCTCTCTCTCTCTCTCTCTCAATGTATCTCTTTTACTCTTTCTATCTATCTCGCTTTCTCTCACTTTCCATTTCTCTCTCTCTCTCTCTCTCAATGTATCTCTTTTGCTCTTTCTCTTTCTATCTATCTTGCTCTTTCTCTCACTCTTTCCATCTCTCTCTCTCTCTCTCTCTCTCTCTCTCTCGATGTATCTCTTTTACTCTTTCTCTTTCTATCTATCTTGCTCTTTCTCTCACTCTTTCCATCTCTCTCTCTCTCGATGTATCTCTTTTACTCTTTTCTATCTATCTCGCTTTCTCTCACTTTCCATTTCTCTCTCTCTCTCTCTCTCTCTCTCTCTCTCTCTCTCTCTCTCTCTCTTTCTGTATCTGTTTCTCTCTCTCTCATGTATCTCTACATCTCCAATTTTCCCTCTTTTGTTGAGAAATGCTCCCTTCTGACCACTTGAGAACACCAATACAACTCCTAGCCTGTCATTTACACACACTCACTCACACACACACACACATGCACACACATGCGCTCACACATGCACCCACACACACCCACACAGACGCCAAACAATGCTGTGTGACCACGACAACCGACGTAAATTCCAGTAATGCCTGTGTCCACAACCTGTCATCAGCACACCGTCCACGGCCACAAATGCAGCCCTGCTCTCTTCTGGACTCAATCGGAGAGCTATAAGTCTATTGTTTCTGCTCTAAAACAGGATTAAGACCTATAAATAGTCCCTGTATGGAAATTAGATCTTGGTATTATTCTTTCAGCTAAGAGAGACTTTTCTGTGCCTTTTTCTTCAGGCAGTATTTGGTTTGGCCTTAGCGAGCATGTTGGATGCTTTGCAGCGTGTAGTTGTCTGTGTGTGTTCCCAAAGTAACAAGTCCTACGTGTTCTCTTAAGACACTCGAGCCAGTTCCTAACTCTGCTTTCCTGCCATGTGTGTGGCTACAGCAGCTTTTACAAGATGAGGAAGAGGAGGAGGAGGATGGAGCAGTGGTGATGAAGGATGTTAGGCAGTGATGGAGTGAATGGGTGTGGGGCAGTCAGTGTTTGTAGAGAGAGGGGAAATGAGAGAGAAACAAAGGATAAATAGAAAGAGGTAAAGAGACAGAAAAAGAGGAAGAGAGGACAAAACAGAGGTAGAGAACATAAGATAATGAAAATGAAGAACAAGAAAGAAAGAGAAAAAAAAAGAGACAAAATGAAAGACTGGGAGAGAAATGACGAAAGCAGGAAAAATAGAAAGAGGGAGAAGGAAAGAGATAAAAAGAGAGAGGCCGAAAATGAGGAAATAAGGAGAGAGAAAGTGAGAGATTGGTAATAATAGACAGAAAAAGATTGTGGGTGGAAAAGAGAGAGACTGGGAGAAAGAGACAGAGGAAAATAATGATATAGAGACAGAGTGAAAGCGTGAGGGCGAGAGATGGACAAAGGACAGAGAAAGTGAAGAGAGAGACAGGGGGCAAGAGAGAGAGAGAGAGAGGAAGGAGAGAGAGAGAGAGAGAAAGTGATGGAGAGAAAGAGAGAGAAACAGGAAAAGAGAAAGAGTAGGAAAGATAGACATATGAAAAGAGAGAGAGAAAAAGAGGAGAGAGCGAACAAAACGGAGGAAGAGAACATGAGATAAAAACAAAGAACAAGAAAGGAAGATAAAGAGAAAAAGAGACACAAAAAGAAAGACTGGGAGAGTGACGAAAGCAGGAAAATAGAGGGAGAAGGAAAGAGATAAAAAGAGAGAGGCAGAAAATGAGGAAATAAGGAGAGAGAAAATGAGAGATTGGTAGAAATAGACAGAAAAAGATTGTGGAGGAAGAGGGAATGTAGGAGAGACAGAGGAAAATAATGATATAGAGAGATAGTGAAAGCGTGAAGGCGAGAGGGAAAGAGAGAGGGACAAAAGAAAAGAGAAAGAAACAGAGGAAAGGAGAGAGGAGAGAGTAAAGAGTGAGAGGGAGGAGAGACAAAAATGGGAAAGAGAAGAAAAGATAGACAGAGGAAGAGAGAGAGAGAGAAAGGGAGAGAGATAGAGAGAGAGAGAGAGAGAGAGAGAGAGAGAGAGAGAGAGAGAGAGAGAGAGAGAGAGAGAGAGAGAGAGAGAGAGAAAGGAAAAGAGAGAAATTGGTTTGGGTTTTTTAGGTTTGAAGGTTTGTAAATAAAATCACTCCTGGAGACACAATGAGGAGCGCTCTGGCTCTGAGAGCTGTGTTTTTATGGACCGCTGGAGGAAAAACATTCAGCAGGAAGAATGACCGCAGAGCTAATGACACAGCACAGCCAGCATAACCTCCCCACGAGAGCTCCCACAACACACACACACACACTCTTTCTCTCTCCATTCTCTCTCTCTCCCTCTACCTCTCTTTCCCACGTGTAATTTACAGTATAAACATCATGTTTCAGCTTGGCTTGTGTGCCCCTCTGGTGCCAGACTGACTGTCAGAATCTCCCAAATACCATCTGATAGTCCTCCATTCAGCACTATTTACAGTGCTCTTGCCCTTTAACGCTCACACTTATAGAACTCTAGAAGCAATTCCTACCAATCGGTGGTCAGGTTGGTGCCTCCTGGACATTATTTTGCCCTATTATAAGGGAGCCAAAATCTCAAAATAGACAAACTTTGTATAAATATGGTGCTGATTTTGTGCACATTCATTCCAGGCCCAGAGCAAAAACCCAAACATACATTTACCCACTAATATCAAGACATTTTTGTACAAGTTGTCTGCAGCAACATCCATCAGAAATCACGCTTTACTGATCATTATTTAGTTACAGTCTTTTATTTATACTTGTTTGTAGTTAATTAAGTAATTACAGTAACTCAATATTAACATATGAATATATATATATATATATTATATATTATTATATATATATACAGTTGAAACCAGAAGTTGATATACAGTGTATAAAAAAACACAACTTTTTTTCTCACTACCTGATCTTAAAAAATCAGTTAAGATTACCAAAATTATTTGTAACATGCCAAAATAATGAGAGATAATGTTTTAGATCATTGTTATTACTTAGGCGCCCTGTCCTGGGCTTAGTTGATTAATGTAATGCCCAGTGAGGGGGTAGGGGACTAACCGTGACAATAAGGAAATAATAGATAATAATAATAGTGATAATGAATGAATGAATGAATGTTATTAATTATACAAAGTCACAAGTTTAATGTCTTTAAACTATTTGGGAATGCCCAGATGATGATGTCATGGCCTTGGAAGCTTTTGATAGGTTAACTGACAACATCTGAGTTAATTGGAGGCACCTCAAGCACATTGTTTCCTTGTGTGACATCATGGAAAAATCAAATGATATCAGTCAAAAAATCAGGAAGAGAACTGTAGACCTCCTTGTGAAGATGCTGAAGCTGGTAAGAGAGTGTCACTGTCCAAAGTGAAACGAGTCCTATACCAACATGAGCTGAAAGGCCATTCAGCAATTACAGTTTGCAAATGCACACAGGGACAAATACCTTAATTTCTGGAGACATGTCCTGTGGTCTGATGAAATTAAAATGGAACTGTTTGGCCATAATGAGCATCATTACATTTGGAGGAAAAGGTGTAAGCGAGCAAGGCGGCTTACAAAACACTCAGTTACACCACTTCTGTCAGGAAGAATGGACCATAAATCTAGCAAACTATTTTGAGAAGCTTGTGGAAGTATACCCAAAATGTTAGAAAGTCATACAGTTTACAGGCAATATATATATATATATATATATATATATATATCTATATATATATATATATATATATATATATATATATATATATATATATATATATATATAATCTCTATATATAGTATATACAGTATATAATTATATATATAATCTCTAGCATGCAGTAATGCATTCCATTCCATAATACTGTAACACACACACACATACACACATTAACTGTAAGTGACTGAATCAGGGAGGACAACTGCTTAGGAGTGACCCTAATACTGACCGCTGTCCAACCCTTACACACATACACACTCAGTCCCAGTGGACACCGCTCACTCTCCTGAACCATGAGCTGTGCAGAGACTGTGTGGGATGCATGTGCGTGTAAATTTTTTTGTTACATTTGTGTGTGTGTGTGTGTGTGTGTGTGTGTGTAAATGACGTGTGACTGCGTGTGGTAGATCATTGGAACTCTTGCTAATCTCATTAAAGCAGGATTTCCACCTCCTTCTAAACTCTACATGAACCTGTACAGAGCACTGCTGTGTGTTTTTGTGCTGCTGCTGCTGGTGGTGTGTGTATGTGGTGGGGCAGGGGGGTGTTAGTTATTTAGCACTGAGGGTGAATAGAAAACAACAAGGTTAATGATGTATTGTATAAGCACAAACCTCTGTCCTGATTACATACAGTTTGCATAAACCATTATGGCACACATGTGTGTAATCAAATAACACTATTATATGCTCATATGGTAAGCTTTTAATATTTATTGATTTGTAAGATGTGACAGTGTTTTTGATGGACTTGTGATAAAATACCATTTGAGATGAGCTTAGGTCAAACCTGTCCTCTGTATAAATATATCTTTACAATATGTAATGCAATATGAACATGTTAGGACATAGAAAATGACTTAAATTACATGTTACGTTTCTAAAAGAAAATCAGTGATCATATCCTAGACAGAGAACCAACTGAAATATGACTGTTTTCTGTTCATTTTCTTTTCTGTTTCTTTTTACTGACTTTTGGAAAAGCATAAAGCATAAAATACTGAATAGGCCTTAACTTTTTTCCATGATACATGTTATATTCAATATGATAAATTCAGTAAATAAACAGTAGTTGTGCATTGACGTGTATAGAAGTGCAAATCATGGAGGTCCAAGGCATTGTTTTCATAATGGAATAGAATTTCCCACTAAAACAATTTCTAAAAAGCTGCTATCAAATGAAAACATTGTCTGTACACAGTATGTACAGTGATACCTCAATTTTCATCATTAATCTGTTCTAAAGTGCCTGACAATAACAAAAATGAACTCTAATTGAGGCAATATTTCCAATAAAAAAATTATGTAAATACCATTAATCCATTCCAGACACTTCAAAATATAAAAAATACAAAAATAAATTTTATATAAAATAACTATAGTTATACATACAGACAACAATGAGAAATACATACAAAAAACTAATGAAATGGATAAATGAGTATCACTCTAACTTTTACTGAAGGCTTAGAAATGTGTCCAGACAGATCTGTTTCTGTCACACTTAATTAACAAGCAGAAAAAACACTGGAAAAACAATGGAAATGTTTCAGATGAACATGCTCACTCAATGAGAAACAAAACCAAAATGATTGACAAACACCTGGGTGACTGACGAATGTGTGGGTGTATGCTTTGTTTTCACAAAATTAGCAGCAAGTCACATGGGCATGCCAATGAAAACTGGGCAGATGAACAATAACTGGGACAAAATTTAGCTTTAAAAGCATCGATGATAACTGAATTGTATGAAAACCAGGGCAAACCATAACTGAGGTTCACCTGTACAGTGGTGCTTGAAAGTTTGTGAACCCTTTAGAATTTTCTATATTTCTGCATAAATATAACCTAAAACATCATTAGATGTTTTTTTGGACAGCAGTGACTTTCTCTTGGAAATCTAATTTCTTCCCTGTTCTTTAAATAAAACAGGGTTCCCACTCACACCTGATTGTCATCCCATTGATTGAAAACACCTGACTCTAATTTCACCTTCAAAATAACTGCTAATCCTAGAGGTTCACATACTTTTTCCACTCACAAATATGTCATATTGGATCATTTTCCTAAATAAATAAATTACCAAGTACAGTATTTTTGTCTTACTTGTTTAACTGGGTTCTCTGTCTACTTTTAGGACTTAATCTGATGATGTTTTAGGTTATATTTATACAAAAATATAGAAAATATAGAAAATATAGAAAATATAGAGAATGGTTCACAAACTTTCAAGCACCACTGTATATTGAATTTTTTAACAGATGGTGTAGAGGATAAGAGTCCTTTAGTAAAGAAAGTGTTGAAAATATGTGTAGATGTTTACAGATTACTCATATTTTGTAACACAAAAATGTGCCAAAATAGGAAACAGTGTGTTGTTGAACACATCCCTGTTTATAGTGTAGATAAACAGATAAATCAATCCACTGATAGTCAGATGATGGATGGATATATGAGGGAGCCATGGTGTATACATTTTTGTTTGTATGACAAACTACAAAACAAATCCCAAATCATTCCCACTATTTTCTTCTCAACCAGTTACAAGTAGTTTGTAATGTCTGTAATGCACAATGAACACATATAGTATTTAAATGAGTTTGAATAATGTAACATCTGAAGACATGGATGGTGGAGGTCAATGGTACTGTGTGTAACATTTGTCCTATGACTGTAAAATGTGTTTAATATGTAGGTGCTCAGGTACTGAAAGAGGGCTGCTTGTGTGTATATTAGTATGTGTCCAGTTAATGGCTGGATTGCAGTATGACGTTACAGTTGATGAAGCAAATGAAAAAGTGTTTTCATGCCAGTGTGTACGTGCATGCATGTGTGTGTTAACGTGTGTGGGGGGGGGTTGGGGTGTTAGTCATTTAGCACTGAGCGCTGAGATCGCTGTCAGACCAGTATGTTTCAGTGTGAGGGCTGAAGAATGTTTCTTTTGTTTACTCCTACAGTCGAGCAGGTGGCAGCATGCCAGCTAAATACTACACCACTGATACCAGCCCTGACACACACACACACACACACAATGATCACCATCACAAAGGTGTGAGTGTAGGTGGAGTCTGGAAGGTGTGTGATGTTTTAAAGATACACACCTCTTTAAATACAAGGCTTAACACAAACAGTCTCATTGTGTATTATGTAGCATCTTCATGTCTCACTGACTGGCAGTGCTCCAGTGTGATTAAACTGCTTTAAAATAATTGCAAAGAGTTAATATTGATGAATAAGAGTGCATATAGTGTGTGTGTGTGTGTATATATATATATAGTGAATGTGAAAATACACTGCTCAAAAAAATAAAGGGAACACTAAAATAACACATCCTAGATGTCAATGAATAAAATATTCCAGTTGAAAATCTTTATTTATTACATAGTGGAATGCGTTGAGAACAAAATAACATAAAAATGATCAATGTAAATCAAAATTATTACCCCTTGGAGGTCTGGACCCTCATGGAGTCTGTTTCTGACATTTTGAACAGAAACATGGATATTAGTGGCCTGATGGAGGTCATTTTGCAGGGCTCTGGCTCTGCTCATTCCTGTTCCTCCTTGCACAAAGGAGGAGGTAGTGGTCCGGCTGCTGGGTTGTTGCCCTCCTACGGCATGCCTCCATGTCTCCCGGTGTACTGGCCTGTCCCCTTGTATCTGCTCCATGCTCTGGACACTGTGCTGACAGACACACTTCGCCACAGCTCGCATTGATATGCCATCCTGGATGATCCTACATCCTACCTGAGCAACTTCTGTGGGTTGTAGACATCGCATAATGCTACCTCTATGGTGAGAGAAGTGACAGAAAGCAAAAGTGACCAAAACATCAGCCAGAAAGGATGAGAACAGAGAAAAAGTCTGTGGTCACCACCTGCAGAACCACTCTTTTATAGGGGTTGTCTTGCTAATTGCCTCTCATTTCTACCTGTTGTCTGTTCCATTTGCACAACAGCAGGTAAAATTGATTCACAACCAGTGTTGCTTCCTAACTGGACAGGTTGGTTTCACAGAAGTGTGGTTGACTTGGAGTTACACTGTGTTGTTTAAGTGTTCCCTTTATTTTTTTGAGCAGTGTATATGATATATACAGTGGGGAAAAAGTATTTGGTCAGCCACTGATTGTGCAAGTTCTCCTACTTAGAAAGATGAGAGGTCTGTAATTTCTATCATAGTTACACTTCAGCTATGAGAGACAAATGAGAAAAAAAATCCAGGAAATCACACTGTAGGATTTTTAAAGAATTTATTTGTAAATTATGGTGGAAAATAAGTATTTGGTCAATAACAAAGGTTCAACTCAATACTTTGTAATATGGCAATGACAGAGGTTAAACATTTCCTGTAAGTCTTCACCAGGTTCGCACACACTGTAGCTGGTATTTTGGCTCATTTCTCCATGTAAATCTTCTCTACAGCAGTGATGTTTTGGGGCTGTTGCTGGGCAACACGAACTTTCAGCGCCCTCCAAAAATTTTCTAGGCCACTCCAGGACCTTTACGGAGCCACTCATTCACTGCCCAAGCAGTATATTTGGGATAATTTTCATGCTGGAAGGCCCAGCCATGTTTCATGTTCAATGCTCTTACAGATGGAAGGAGGTTTTGGCTTACAATTTCACAATACTTGGCCCCATTCATTCTTCCCTTAACACGGATCAGTCATGCTGTCCTCTTTGCAGAAAAACAGCCCCATGATGTTTCCAACCCCATGCTTAACAGTAGGTATGGTGTTCTTGGGATGCAACTCAGCATTCTTTTTTCTCCAAACATGGCGAGTGGACTTGAGTACTAAAAAGCTCAATTTTGGTCTCATCTGACCACATGACCTTCTCCCATGCCTCCTCTGGTCATTGGCAAACTATAAATGGGCCTGAACATGTGCTGGCATGAGCAGGGGGACCTTGAATGCCCTGCATGATTTTGAACCATGATGGCATAGTGTGTTACTAATGGTTCTCTTTAAGTCTGTGGTCCCAGCTCTCTTCAGGTCATTGATCAAGTCCTCCTGTATAGTTTGTGGCTGACTCCTGACCTTTCTCAGAATCATCCTTACCCCATGAACTGAAATCTTGCATGGGGCCCCAGACAGTCATCTTGTGTTTCTTCCAGTTTCTAATAATTGTGCCAACAATTGTTGCCTTCTCACCAAGCTGCTTGCCTATTGTCCTGTAGCCCATCCCAGCCTCGTGCAGGTCTAAAATTTTGTCCCTGTTGTCCTTAGAAAGCTCTTTGGAGTGTGATTGATTGAGAGTGTGGACAGTTGCCTTTGCAGACATAAAAAGTTCAAACAGGTGCAATTAATACAAGTAATTAGTACAGAATAGGAGGGCTTCTTAAAGAAAAACTAACAAGTCTGTAAATGCCAGAATTCTCGCTAGTTGTTTATTAACCAAATACTTATTTTCCACCATAATTTACAAATAACTTCTTTAAAAATCCTACAATGTGATTTCCTGGATTTTCTTTCCTCATTTGTCTGTCATAGCTGAAGTGTACCTATGATGAAAATTACAGACCTCTCTCATCTTTCTATGTAGGAGAACTTGCACAATCAGTGGCTGACCAAATACTTTTTTCCCCACTGTATACAGTACATACAGTATTTGTAGATGTAAATGAAGGTGCAAAATGCAAAAAAAAAAAAATCTTACCGTACTTTCTTCTGCTGATCAGGAGTGAAGCTGTGGCCTGGTGGTTAGGGACTCAGTCTTATGACAAGAAGGTTGCCTGTTTGATCCCTTGGAAGGTCATGACTTAAGTGCCCTTGAGCAAGGTACCTAACCTCCAACTGTTCCCTAGGCACAGTGCAGGGACATACAGGTGTTGCCCACCGCTTTGGGCACATATGCTCACTGCCCCACAGTGTTTCACTGCACAGATGAGTTAAATGCAGAGTTTAAATTCTTCTCTGTGCAAAAACATTAGTCAATGATTATCTGCTTTCACTTTCAGTCAGAGTGAAACACTTCTTGATTTTCTTTTCATCTTTTGCACTTGTCACTTTTTGGTGCTCATCAAGCATCATTTGTTCATTTTTTCATAAACAGAGGCAAGCAGGTTTTTGGCAGTCTTTGGTTTTGCCACCATGCATTATGTGCATGAGTCTTTTTAACTGTCTACATGAGGTCTATTATTCGATTTATTTTTTGTAGTTTTTTTTTTCAGAATTTATGAAAACACTTTAAAATAAAAGTGCATCTATGAATGGTAATGAAGACTAATCTCTTCAATCGGAGGTTTCTTTACTGCTAAAATATTATTTTAATACTGTATATTATGACAAACTCATTGTCTTTCAATTTTTACTATTATTTATATCATTATTATCATCATAGATGATCATCATTATTAATATTTATTTAATGTTTCTTTCCAAAAAGGGACAAAATGAGAGTTCAGCAATGCTGTATAAGTTAAGATAATATTTATTAAGCAGTTTTTGCATTGGTTACAAAATGTATTGAACAATAATGATTTTTTTAACACACCAATTAGACTTTTTGTCAATGTGATTTGCACACAACAGAACTTGACCTCTAAATTTAACCCATTCGTGCAGTGAAACACACACACACACTACTGAACACACTAGGCTGTAAGAACGTGCCTGAAGTGGTGGGCAGCCCTATTCACAGTGCCCGGGGAGCAGTTGTTGCCTTGCTCAAGGGCACTTCAGTCATGACCTGCATGTGGGATCAAACCGGCAACCTTCCAGTCACAAGATCACATCTCTAATCACCAGGACATGGCTGCCTCCCATTATCTAAAGGAACATCTTCTTGAAAAGTTGAATTAAAACTCATAAACTACTTAATATTATCTCTACTATCATTGGTTAAGGATTAATTTAGACACAACCCTTGAATAATATTTAGTACTGTCTCAACAGGAATATGTGTCTTTATTAAGTGTTACAAATAGTTCACAGTGACATTGATTGACCTTTATTGTGGAAATTTCAATATATTTAAAACATTAAATCTCCAAAAATAGCTCTTTAGAGTAATGACAAAGAACCACTTTTGGTGCCCCATAGAACCTTTCACTGGTTGATTCTTTTTCTTCCATTTGAACATGTAATTAGAGAGGCAAATAAGATATATGAGTGTGAAGAACATTTTATGAACATGAAAAGTCAAGGCATGGAACTTTTAGGGTCTTTATTTTTAGAAGTGTGCATAAAAACAGTGGAATAAAATAAAACAACTAATATGATTATTAATTAAAATATTCATTTTCTGCATTATAAATCAAGAAGTGCATAAAGTGCTAATCTAGTTGAGCATATAACGAACAGCTGGAAGACCAATTAACACTAATTAGGTCAATTGACAACATGATTGGGTATAAAAAGAGCTTTTCCGAGTGTCAGTGTCTCTCTGAAACCAAGATGGTAAGAGGATCACCAATTCCACCACTGTTGCGCAGAAAGATAGTGCAGCAATACCAGAATGGTGTTACCCAGCGTAAAATAGCAAAGACTTTTAAGTTATCATCATCAACCGTGCATAACATCATCAAAAGATTCAGAGAATCTGGAACAATCGCTGTGCGTAAGGGTAAAGGCCGTAAAACTCTACTGGATGCTCGTGATCTCCGGGCCACTAATTAACTAATTAAACGTCACTGCACCCCAAACAGGAATGTCACTGTCAAGGAAATAACAGAATGAGCTCAGGAATACTTCCAGAAAGCATTGTCAGTGAACACAATCCACCGTGCCATCCGCCGTTGCCAGCTGAAACTCTACAGTGCAAAGAGGAAGCCATTTCTAAGCTTTATGGAACACTGGGACGCCATGTCATCCGGACCAGAGAGGACAAGGATAACCCAAGTTGTTATCAACGCTCCGTTCAGAAGCCTGCATCACTGATGGTATGGGGTTGCATGAGTGCTTGTGGCATGGGCAGCTTGCATGTCTGGAAAGGCACCATTAATGCAGAGAACTATGTTCAGGTTCTAGAACAACATATGCTCCCATCTAGACGTCATCTCTTTCAGGGAAGACCCTGCATTTTTCAACAAGATAATGCCAGACCACATTCTGCAGCAATCACAACATCATGGCTATGTAGGAGGAGGATCTGGGTACTGAAATGGCCAGCCTGCAGTCCAGATGGCCTAGTGGTTAAAGATCTGGTCTGGTGACCTGTAGGTCGTTGGTTCGATCCCCGGGCAGGTCACAACTGAAGTGCCCTTGAGCAAGGCACCTAACCCCCAATTGTTAGTCGCTTTGGATAAAAGGGTCTGCTAAATGCCGCAAATGTAAATGAATAGTTAGAGACCTGTATTATACATGAATGGGAAAGCATTCCTATTTCTAAACTTGAGAAACTGGTCTCCTCCGTCCCCAGACGTCTGTTGAGTGTTTTAAGAAGAAGGGGGGATGCCACACAGTGGTAAAAATGGCCTTGTCCCAACTTTTCTGGGATTTGTTGACGCCATGAAATTTTAAAACAACATATTTTTTCCTTAAAATGACACATTCTCTCAGTTTAAACTTTTGATCTGTGATTTGTGTTCTATTCTGAATAAAATATTAGATGTTGGCACCTCCACATCATTACATTCAGTTTT
>BRDA01088046.1:0-29701 GCA_036984385.1 Crenuchus spilurus
AAGCACATTTCATTTTACTGTGAGATGTATTTTGATGCCTCCACACACAATAGACTCACTCTTCCTGGTGCTTCCCCGGCATGTATGATGAGTAATGACTATGGGATCTCCTCTACTCTTTCCTTACAAAGCGTCTCAAACACAGATGACGCTGGGTCAAACGAAAACACATGCTCAGCAACAGGACATCCTCCAACCTTCACCCACCACCAGGTCCACTTTCTCATGGCCATTCTACTCCCCCTACAGCCCATCACCACCTTCTCCCTAAGAAGCTGAAGGTTCCAGAGCAAAAAGTGGAACAAAGGCAAGCCCAACATGCAAACTGCCAATGTGACTGATGCTGCCAGTAGAGGGCGCCCTCCAAAGTCTAGTATTCTGTAGATGTAGGGCTGTCCACTGAGATTGGTGCAGCCAGTCAACCAATAGATAAGAACAAACAGTACATACAGGACTGCTGCCAGCAGGGCATAGAAATAGTGATAGAGATAAACAGGTGTGCAGGACAGGAGGAGATCCAGAATGGCCTGTATGCTGTTGATCAGGTGAAGATTGATGTTGAAGGCCGTGAGAGTGTGATGAGAGCCAGGGAGGCTAAGGATCCAGTAAAGGAAAGAAACACAGAGGGAAAAAGAACCAACAACTGCATGTAGGAACCACTGCAGGCAAAGGGCGAAGGCCAGGGAAGCAGGCAAATGGAAGGGCCTCAAAGTCTCATTACTGCCACCTGGTGAAAGGGAGGATTAGATTTATAGCACAATAAACTCAACTTTGATTAGCAAGAACAGCGTTAACCAGCCAAGACCGCCAAATTTAGCTTTTTTTGTTTAGAAGCAGAGATACAGTGCTAATGCATCCAACATTAGAATTCAATAGTCACCCAAACAGCCCAGTTGTTTCTGTAAAATGTACATGCAAATGTTCAAACTACATCCAGGTCTTAATTAAGGGTTTAGGACATAAAGACTTACTGCGAACTACAAAGTCCAAAAACATAGAGATCAGGTGAATTGGCTACTCTAAAAATATTACCCTGGTGTATGAATGTATGTATGCCCAGATATGGTTGGCACTCTGTCCTGTGATCCCCCTAGTGCTTGATGCAGTCCTCCAGGTGGACGGTCGCTTCCGGTTGAGAGTACACTGTGCGCGACTGGCTGCCGCTTCTTGCCGGTGTGTGTATTTGAAATGTGTCGATTGTAAAGCGTCCTTGGGTGTCTAGAAGGGCGCTATACAAGTGTAATGTGTATGTATGTATGTATGTATGTATGTATGTAAATGATTAGTATTTTTAATAGTTCACAATGAGACATACCTAAACTAAGTCTGGGAGCCATGTATTTTTAACAAAAACAGCTGGACTAGGCTATTTTGGTGACAATTGAGTTCTAGTTGGCAACATTAGTCTCACAGTTCCAGTTCTAATGAAGCTCTATTTGACTGCCAAACTTGATTAATATGGTATATTTATTTGTATATTTATTTATATGTAAATTTTTGTGCAGATTTATGTAGATTTATGTATATTTAACTTTATTGTAGAGTTTTATTCCCATGTCTCTCACCACAAGAATTTCAATGCACATATGTCTTGACATGTAGTGCAAATGACAAATAAAGTTGAAACTTGAAACTTGAAAACTTGAAACTATATTGTGAAATCACTTTTTACCCCCAAAAATTAATTAAATCAGTTTTCTGGGAGTGAATGAAAAACTACAAAAGGAAGTGGGTTCAAAATTCACAAACATAAACATAGTTTCACTGTGAACTGTATAAAGTTACAATCCCTCACTCAGCTGTTCAAGGATGTCTGAAAAAGGCACGACGTTCAAAACTGCTGGTCCCAGTTTGTCTAAAGAAGGCACGCCTGAGTGTGTAACTGGAAATCTACAGCCCTTTCAACACATGGTGGTAATATTGAGATGCTCCTGAAAAGAGCTCGAATGCCTTACATTAGCTTTGATGCTGGAGGGCTGTAAGATCAGAACCGTGGCAGGGCAGGGCACCCCTGCTCTAGAGCAGTGGTTCTCATCTTCTGTGGACCACTGTCCTACCCAATATAAAGTCTTCCATTTGAAGAAATCCAATCCAGCTCATCAGTTAATTCTCAAGCCCTTCATGAGGTGGATGAGTAGACTCCAGAATGCCTGCTCTAAAATACTTTTTTCATATTCATATCATACTGCAGTCTCATAATGTATTGTCAGAAGGTCTTACCCTCGATGACATCCCTTGCCCTTTTTTTGCAGAGGAGTCTGACTTGCAGGTAAGCCCAGGCCAGGTTTACAAGGGCCACAAGATAGTACAACCCCAAGAGTATGTATGAAATATGGCTGAGGAAGATGAGGAACTTGGGTGTGTTGAAGACCAGGGCTGTGTACACACACCAAACGACAATGTTGGCCAGCGTGCAGCTCCGGTAGAGCAGCCAAAGGAAAGGAGGCATATTCCACTGAAAAATAGAGAACTTTGTTCAAAAATGCTCATACATAACTGATTATTGTGCCAGTGAAGAGAAGGCTCACTCGTGGTTGAAGCAGAACTTCTGGGTGAGAAGGGAACAGGTATAGTTTCTGAACCTTCCATTCTTCCTTCCAACTTTGTGTCCAACTAGCTCCCATCTCTCTAGAACCTTTCAGCAACCTGGCAAATAAATCATAACCTTATTTACACAGTAACTTGCAAAACTTTACTACAAGCTTCTATTACATGGACCAAAGGAAAGACCAGGTGCTGGGACTGCCAGCCTTGGCTATAGTCAGCTGAGGAAACAAAGGATCTCCTTGTCTTAAACATTAGCTTCCCTTCCCAGTAGAAAGATAAACATGCATCACTGACCTCTGCTGAAGAAGTATCCATCAAAAAAGTGCATTGACAACAGCAAAAATATGACTTGAAGAAAGGCATGAAGAACCAGAGGCATCATATGCCTTGGTTTTCTAATATCAGTCGTGACTTGGCTTGTGGGTGTAGCAGCTAAATAATGAAATGCTTGTCTAAGCTCTGACTAATCAAATAAGTCTTTTTTTCATTGAGCTGCAAGTTGTAATTGTGAGCATGTGAATCCCAGAGTTGTACCATCACCACTCCATTGTTGAGGAATCTATAGTCCTACCAGCAGTACAGAGCTCTCCCTTATTTAAAAGTAACATTTAAAATGTTAATATTTCCATGAAAAAAAAAATTGTAGTCCAATGAAGTCTAAATCAACAAATCAAGTCAGACTACGACATTTAAACTGTTTACATCATCTTTGTTAGACTAACAGTCTTATACTGATATTCAGCCTTCAGTGAGCATGTAAACATGGTCTGTTATCTGATGCTGAGGACACTTTCACTACTTGGTGGTCTGAGAAAAGCTAACATGCTGTGATGAAATGTCTGATGTCTTCTTTAGTAGTTTCTCATTCAGTAATAAACAAGAATGTCAGGAACATCATTCACATGACAATCTGATCCACAGTCAAAAGGTCAGAATTGCAACTAGTATTAATTTTAGCTACAGCAGTGCAGCTCAAAAAACTCATTACACAAAAAAATTTTCATTACACGGAGGTATTTCAAGCCTCGTTTTAATGTGGATACTGATAGTTACTTAAACTTTAAATTAAATTTTAATCATTTGAAATTCTAAACAAGTTCAAAAAGTTCATTTTGTTGAGAGTCAGATTACCTAAACAAATTAAATTAAATATGAACTTTTTCTGCGCTCAAACTACAAAATGTCACCCAGTATCGTGTCCAGTTGAAAGATCAACACAATGCAGCAAATATTGACAAGTCCTACACATTTATGAAATGGTTAACAGCAACATTTAGTCATTTGAAACCGCAGCACGTTTTAGTTAAGAAGGTGGAGGTACGACGGAAATATGAAACTTACTATGAACACGACACTGAATTTGTAACTTTTTGCAGTCCAGTGTTGGACCTTATTGTTCTCTGTCCTGACAGAATAAGACTAAAATGTGCAAACACAGCTCTCCTGTTTGTCAACAAAATACTGAACAAATTTGAACTCAATGAAAACAAACCAAAAAATGAATATGCCAGAAAGCTACATGTCCAAGAATATGGTATCTAGACCAGTTCAGGTTTGTCTGATTTCAAGCAAAAATCTTATGAAAATGTTTAAATAGGCAAAGTTTCAAGGAATGAGTTAAACTAGACAAACTGGCATTTGGGCCCCAACAATTAACTTGAAAAAAATGCACAAAACACACACAATAGTTTGACATCGTTTATTCTTTTATGTACAAAACTGAGATATACAAATTTTACAGTTTCCAGACCATGCTAGGAGAAAAAAAAATATTCACATTTCTCAAGGACACACTGTACACATATATACATGAACAAATCTGCCATCACAACTAATGCTCCACTTAAACAGCATTCCTTCATCAAAAATCTTTAGCAAGAGTCAAGGCAGTGAAAGCAACACCAAGCTTTGCCCACTGGATATGAAAATACAGTAAAACAGCTTATTCAATTTCAGTGAAACGGGCAAACATGGCTTTACGGACGGCATCCTTGTATGTGTCCGAGGCTGAAAGTGTGTAATTACTCCCTTTGGTACCCAGGCCTGCACCCTTCATTCTCAACTGTGCCTGTAGACAAAAAGTATATCTACAATCAGGTAGTCAAGAAAGCTGTGATAGTCACTCTCCACAACTTCAATTTCCACAGAAACATAATCATGTGCAGAAACATGTCAATCCCTACACCTACAGAACAAGGTTAAGAACAAACAAGCTCACCTCTATAGGTGCTGTGATACCTTGCTGATTTCTGCCAAGGCCTTTGCCTTCCTTCCAGCCCATAGCCTGAAGCATTTTATTGCCAATGTTGTCACTGTTCAGTCCATCCTTTGTGGGCTGCTCGTAATTCCTGTGATATAGAGAAAGCATCAATTCATTAAAAGGTCTTGTTTCAATCAATGCTACAATGACAATAGAAAGGGCCAAATGCAGACTTACACTACTGGTGTAGGTTGGGTAAACTTTCTCTTTTTGGGTGTAGGAGGCTCAGGAATCCCATATTTCTCCCTCCTTTCTGCTGCTCTGTCCCTGTACTTCATCTGCTCAAGAAAAAAGAAAAAAAGAAGATGTGTGAATATAAACACCCACATTCTAGTCACAGGGAAGAGTTACATGTATTTACAGTGAGGCATCAAACCTCAGTCTCCTTCCGCTCCAGCTCTTCTAGCTCTGCTTCAGTCAATTTTGATCTTCTGTGAACTTCCAAGTTTTGCTGAGGGACCAAAAAGACAATGAGTCGATGGGTTCCTTGTCTAAGAGATCAAGAATGACCAATAATGACCTAGAGTACCTTATGCAGGTCTGACAACTGCTGGTGACGGATCAAACCTTCTTTGTTGGGGAACTGTCTCCTGCACAGCAGGCAAGCCATCTTCTTCCAGTCAGTCAGTTTGTCATCCCTCTCCTCACCTTCAGGAGCCTCTTCAGGCTCACTATCCCCACTGTAGGCTGCCACCAGGCCAACCTGGAAGAATAAAAGTGAATGAACATGTTCAGAATTAAACCGTAAGTAAATTACACACTTTATATTGCGCAAATGTTAAATAAAGCTTCAGCTAACCTTTGAGGATGAACTTTCCTCTTCTGTACTTTTCACTGCCTCTGCTACAAGTCTCTCCAAGCCACTTGTCTGCTAAACAGGGAAAAAAATTGGTTAGAGAAAATTAAACATGTGCTTCTTATAAGGCATCGGATCACTTTTTGGTAAGGACATTCAGAAAGTCAAGCTAGAAAGTACCTTTTTCTCAAAAAGAGTGAATCCTGCATCTGCTGCTGCCGCCTCTTTCCTCTCTTCCTGACTGATGGGTTGGAAGCTACTCTTAAAGTTCTCTTTCTGCTTGTTTAGACTCTTTGCCCAGCGCTCCATATCCTTTGCAATCTAGCACACAAAGACAAATATTTTAGTAGCTGTATAGAGTGGTTTTCTTTTTTAACATACAATTTTAAACTCCATGCTAATGGACACTTTTTGTTACATCCCCAAAAAACATCTTGCCCTGCATCTAGCCACCTAAACACCACTTCCATTGGTGACAGACAAAAAGTAATAAGTAAATAACCTGCTGGGCAGTTTTGCTCTTGGGCTTTTCTTTCTTTTCCTTGCTCTCTTTGCCAGGGGTGGCGGTGGAGGCTCCACCTTGCTGTGCACCATTGCTGGAGTCAGCTGCAGGCAGGTATGCTTGTTTGTCACTGTCCCAATACAGGTACTGCTGTGTGTACGAGTTGTAGTAGTACTGCAAAACAAGTGGTTGCCATTTTTTTAAATATTGCCATTACAGGTTTGTATAAGATTTGATCCCTGGACTGAGTATATTAGGGAACCTACATGTGTGCTAGGGTCATAATATAAGCCAGTTTGAGGATCATAGTAGTAGCCAGAGGCCTCATCATACTGGTAGGTAGAGGTGTCTGGGACAGCTAAAGAGAAAAAATGCGTGAAGAATGAAAGTTTGTTCCACAAATTACAATTTCTTCTTAATCGCTTTAATGACAGTATTTAATCCTTACTGGCTTTGCCATCCTGAGAAGAAGCTGTAGCATTGGCTGCAGTGGGAGCTGCTGCAATGGCTGTAGAAGTTGCTGGGGCTGATACAGTGGCAGATGATGTAATGGTTTGACCTGGCGCCGTCTGTAAAGTCTGAAACAATGGCATACACATATTGCACTTTAAAAAATAAAGACAAGGTAAAATAAAGAAATAACATGGAGAGAGCTAGGTCATGCGTAGTCTCACCTGTGTCGTTGGCTGGCTGATGATATGTGGCTGATAAACCTGAGCACCCTGAGAGATGACTACTCCAGCAGCAGTGGGGAGTACCTTCAGTCCAGGAGCAGCTGTGTGAACACACACCGTAGGCAAAATGATTGAAGAATGACCCCCAAGTCCAACAATAAAACGTATATTGCTGATATACAGAATACCCTGTGTATCATGTCCGACTGTACACAACTTTCACTGATATTTGCAAAGCTTGTGTGTGAGTAGAGCAAAAAAAAATATGAATGGTAACAATTCTGCTCATTGATGAAGTCAAGAATGTCAAATTTAGCTTTCATTTTAAAAAATGTAGAAAAAAGAAAAATCAATTATTTAGTATAAATCCTTGAACAAGTCTTTAATTATTAATAATAATTTATGGCGGCTTTTTTCATTTTATCATTTTCTGGCCACTGAATGCCACTGTAGAGGATGAATACAATGTATTACCTCCAAGTATGCCATTGGCCTGGGATGGGTCTGCTGCTCCGGGCTGCAGCTGCTGAAAATTGGCTGGATATTCCTACAGAACAGAGAAGTCAAACGTGTCAAAACGTGCATATGCTGATTTGTAGTATTTTCCTCATCAGACAAAACGAGTGTGATCTAACCTGTGAATAAGGCACATAGCCTTCCTGAAGGCAGCTGTAGTCTGATGCTGTTTCCACACTTTGCTGTGGCTATCAACAAGAGTTAACATGGACACAGAAAATTAAAGGTATGAATATAATTAGTTGGCTTATGAAAACATCATGCTAAAATGGAGTAGTAACCTGGCTAGATGACCACTGTGCAGCTGCTATAGCAGTACTGGCTACTGAGAAAGCACTGATGCGGTTCCCATCTGGCAACAGCAGGTCCCTGAGGAAAGGAGAACAATTATTCATTCAAAACCTCTTCAGCCATTGAACTTGAGAAAAACCACTCATGTAAACAACCATAATGGCTGTGGAGAAGTGCACGTACTTGCGAGCACTCTTGGCATAGTCAACTCCAATGGTCTTCCCATCCAGTCTGAGCGGAGGCTGAAGGCCCTGGAGGATGGTCAGGAGCTGAGATGCTTCCTACAAAACCAACAGCTAATATGAACTGACTGCATTCAAGGAGGACAAAAAAAAAAAAAAAAACTATGATAAAGAAAAAAAAAGTCCTTTTAAACTTTTTTTTTTAAGACTTTTAAAGTCCCCAGTAGGGCTGCCATGATTAGTCGACTAGTCACGATTATGTCGACTATTAAAATAGCCGACGACTAATTTAATAGTCGATGCGTCTTTTTCTTTCTTCTCCAAACTGCTGCGTTTTTCTCAGCTTCCACTGTTGCGTCTGTCGTTCTGTCCTTGACGCACATGCGCAGTAGTGGTAACCGGGGTAGCCTGTGGATGACGTCACAGGACGTTATATACAGACAGGCTCTGCTATCATGGCTACCCGGCAACGGAGCTCAAAAGAGTGGGATCATTTTAAGAAAATGAAAGAGAAACGCGTGCAATGCAATATCTGCAAGGCAGAACTTGCCTTCCACGGCAGCACAACTGCGATGCACGAGCACCTGAAAAGGAAGCGAGTTGTGGCTGATTGTGACAATGATGAAGAGGGACCGTCATCTCGGTAAGCTAAATTGCTAGTTAGCTGCTAAAATTAGCATAAACAGAGAGTTAACATGCTGCTTACTCATATTTATAGCTGTAAAAGTGAACATTAGCGATGACGATTTGATTCATTAGCCTTAGCACACATTCATGTGTTTTCTGTAACGTTATAACAGTCATGTGTTTGAATAGCAATGCTAATGTTTTCTAACGTTACGTTTCAGTGCTACGTTTACACTTTATGCTAAACAGTTAAATAATTGTTTGTTGCAACAAGCTGCATATTTCATTAAAGGTTTAATGAACTATGGTCTTAATTGTTTTTATTTTTAGTTAGCATATAGCTGAAATCTAATGACTGTTATATAATAACAGCTGCATTCTAGTGCAATAAGATGTACGTTTTACATTCAATTAACGTATGATCCGATTAGTCAACTAATCGTAAAAAATAATCGGTGATTAGCCGACTATAAAACTAATTGTTTGTGGCAGCCCTAGTCCTCAGCATTAATCAGTCACCCCCACCCCCAAATAAAACTGGTGTCTAAAACCGTAAACATTTTCTGTAAATGAAAGCCACCTTGGTAGCCTGCTTGCCCCTGACAAAGTAAATGATCATTTACCAGAGGAGAGGTGAGCTGGACAAAAGCGAAACCTCTATTCTGGCCAGTTTGCTTGTCTTTGATGAGACGGATGTTACCAGCTGACAAGTTAGCATATGGTGCCAGAGCAGCCATGATGCCCTCTACAGTGGAGAGTGGAGCAATGTTCCTTAAGATGATAGCTGCAACACAAACAACTATAATGAAGGTTTTCATAGTGTCCATGACCAGAATACATCTATATTCTGTATTATAAAAAAAAAACAAAAAAAAAAAATAAATAAATAAAAAAAACATTGCACTAATCTAAAACTGGTCTAAAACCAGGTGTGTGTGCGCGCGTGAGAGTGTATACACACACACACACACACACACACACACCTCTTAAAAATAAAGGGAACACTTAAACAATTTAACTCCAAGTAAATCAAACTTCTGTGAAATCAAACTATCCACTTAGGAAGCAACACTGATTGACAATCAATTTCACATGCTGTTGTGCAAATGGAATAGACAAAAGGTGGAAATTATTGGCAATTAGCAAGACACACTCAAAGGATTGGTTCTGCAGGTGGGGACCACAGACCACTTCTCAGTACCTATGCTTTCTGGCTGATGTTTTGGTCACTTTTGAAGGTTGGTGGTGCTTTCACACTCATGGTAAAATGAGACGGACTCTACAACCAACACAAGTGGCTCAGGTAGTGCAGCTCATCCAGGATGGCACATCAATGCGAGCTGTGGCAAGGTTTGCCGTGTCTTGTCAGCATAGTGTCCAGAGGCTGGAGGCGCTACCAGGAGACGTGGAGGACACCGTAGGAGGGCAACAACCCAGCAGCAGGACACTACCTCTGCCTTTGTGCAAGGAGGAACAAGAGGAGCACTGCCAGAGTCCTGCAAAATGACCTCCAGAAGGCCACAAATGTGCATGTGTCTGCACAAACTGTTAGAAACTGACTCCATGAGGATGGTATGAGGGCCCGACATCCACAGATGGGGGTTGTGCTCACAGCCCAACACCGTGCAGGACGCTTGGCATTTGCCAGGGAATACCAGGATTGGCAAATTCGCCACTGGCACCCTGTGCTCTTCACAGATGAAAGCAGGTTCACACTGAGCACGTGACAGAGCCTGGAGATGCTGTGGAGAGCAATCTGCTGCCTGCAACATCATTCAGCATGACCGGTTTGGCAGTGAGTCAGTAATGGTGTGGGGTGGCATTTCTTTGGAGGGCCCCCACAGCCCTCCATGTGCTCGCCAGAGGTAGCCTGACTGACATTAGGTACAGAGATGAGATCCTCATACCCATTATGAAACCATAGGCTGGTGCGGTTGGCCCTGGGTTCCTCCTATTGCAATGCTAGACCTCATGTGGCTGGAGTGCATCAGCAGTTCCTGCAAGATGAAGGCACTGAAGCTATGGACTGGCCAGCCCGTTCCCCAGACCTGAATCCGACTGAGCACATCTGGGACATCATGTCTCGCTCCATCCACCAACATCATGTTGCACCACAGACTGTCCAGGAGTTGGTGGATGCTTTAGTCCAGGTCTAGGAGGAAATCCCTCAGGAGACCATCCGCCACCTCATAAGGAACATGCCCAGGCGTTGTAGGGAGGTCATACAGGCATGTGGAGGCCACAAACAATACTGAGCCTCATTTTGACTTGTTTTAAGGACATTAAATCAAAGTTGAATCAGCCTGTAGTGTGTTTTTCCACTTTAATTTTGTGTGTGACTCCAAATTCAGGCCTCCATTGGTTAATAAATTTGATTTCCATTGATGATTTTTGTGGGATTTTGTTGTCAGCACATTCAACTTTGTACAGAACAAAGTAATCAATGAGACCATTTCATTTATTCAGATCTAGGATGTGTTGTTTAAGTGTTCCCTTTATTTTTTTGAGCAGTGTATATAAAAATAAAACGCCTTACTGTCGCCATAGTAGTCTCCAGTGGGCTGAGTGTCTGTGGCTCCAGTGGTACCACTGGTTTCTGAGTCTGTGGGGGAAAACAATTGATGATCATCAGCCTCTTGCATTACAATGAAGGAAACAGAGACCCTGGACTGAGGAGAGCCCACACATCATAGTGCTACTTGAACAACTGTTATTCATTTGGATCTAGATACATATTTGATTCCTGCTGCTAAGGCGATCCAGATGGGTGCAGCAGCTTCCTGGGTGTAGAGCTACTTACCTGCTTTGGCTGCGCCACATCTGAAGCACTTCAGCCTCCTCCGGAAATTGTACAGGCCGCACTGCAAGCAACCGGTCATAACGTTTTAATTTAAACTTCTGCTATAGCCATCAGGTGAAATGCACATTAAAGGGGCTTGTTGATTAGAGTACTTACCATATAGACTTCTGCCAGTTTTGAGTATTAAAAGCTATACTTAAAATATGACTTTTTGTTGCATTTTTAGCCATTTGTAGCAAAAATGCAGCACATAATAGAGCTGACAGCACTGTTATAAGATAATCCTTTATGAGTCTCACAGTGAGGAAACTCAAAAGCCTATAAGGCCACCATTCATATAGGAGACCATTGATATGATGCAGGCATACATTCAATAGAATATCAGAGCCTAAGACATTCACAAATGTGATTGAAGCAGAGCTAAATTTTGACTAAAGTAACACTTACCGAGTTGCAAAGCCAGTCTTCAAACTTGTGTCGGGTGTTGCTGTAATGCATGGCAACACTCTTGCCCTGAATGGTCAGCAGTTTCTGTAAGAGGAACACAAACAAGGGGTTATTTCAGCTTCTCCATAACATTTGTGACCTCAGCCCATGAACAACCACTATAGCCACGATGGTTTAGGGGAGGATCGCCCAGGAGGACTCAAAGTGTACGAGTGCATCAGGGGGTGTTTGTTTGTGCTGTTTGGGACCCGAGCATCCGGATGGGGCCGGAGCAGTGTGTAAAAAGTAGAGAACTTCAGGGCCTTGGGACGAGGTACAGACTCCACACAACGCATTGTAAATGCTCAAAAGTCTCTCCGCATAACTTAAAATTCCTCCTCAATATTCAGTGATAAAACATTTCCTTCAGTCCATGAAATGGCATATTGCCTAAAAGGACTACTGTCAGAAACATATCAACTTTGATTATTTTCTTACATGTACTGGATTAAATGCTTGCTTTTTAATTACTTCTGTGTTTGATATTATCAGTCAAGTTCTGACAGTGATTTAAACTTTGAACTATTGTTTCAAATTAATGCATTTAAAAGCTCTCATACCTCTTCATCAATACTGAAACATTATTCATTAATTTGTATATGCTTTTACATATGAACACATCTAGGTTTCTGAACTTATTTATAACCATTTTAAAGTCAATAACCTATTTCCCAACCTTATAGCTTTTTACAAAGTCCATAAAATGCCCCTCTTTGAGTCACACCATGCCTTCGAAAAATGGAGGGGAATGGTCCAATAATGTCCATTTTGTTTTCTGGGGTAGCAATTTTTTGTTCTTTTCTATTCAAATTGCATCATTCCCCAGGGTAAAAACTAGACTTGGTGATTAGGAAGCAACCTGATTGGTCTCCATCCATCGGGTAGCATCTTGCAAGTGATAAAACTCCACGAAGGCGAAACCTCGGCTTATACCTAGAGAGGCATTCAGATATACAGACGGGAGGCGTGTTAGTCTTAATGGTTCAGTGGTATAACATTCAAACTCTGTCACAAACTGCTTCGTGACCCCCCATGGACCAAGAGAGGTCAAATAGTTGAGAGGGTGCCAGAAAAATCTTTTGCCATAGCAACAGAATCTTGAAGTAACATTTTAAGCCTTAATATAGAATCTGGAACTGACTGCATCAATAATTTAAGGCAACACTAGCACAAACAAACTAATCATTCTGTACCTTCTATTCACTTTAAACAAAAAAAGAAGAGTTTACATGTTACTCTATTATGCTTCTGTGCATGAGAAAGATTCCCTCCAACATATTCCTGTGTTTAACACAGTACTAACCAGCATAATATAACTAAATTTTGAGGCAGCACCATGGAAAAAGAAAACTTACCTTATAATACACAACAATATCACATTGAATAAAATTAATTGGACTAAAACAGTTTTGAGAATACTTATATTAAAATGTTGTTATGGCAAAAGTCATTTGAGCAGAAGCAGGTTGGCCCAGTGGTCACAGGTTTGGGAGAGGCAGGTTCCATGGGACACTGATCTCACCTGTTCTCTTTTTCATGAGGCGCACATCCATGGGCTGTGGCCCTTCCAACTGGTCTATGGCTGCACGGATCTGAAAAACAAACAAGATAAGAGTTAAAATCTAACAACACAATCTAATGTTAAATCTAAACTTTTAAAATCTATAAGCACTTACATCTGCCTCTGTAGTGTTGACAGGCAGACCACGAAGCATGATGGTCTTGCTTTCTTTTTCATCAGATGGGTCACCTCTATAGTCATGCTCAGAATAATCACCATCTGAGTGGTGTCCATCATCAGATCCATCACTACTGCGCCGTTTTCTTCCTCTCTGTTAAATGTGTGTGAATTATTGAATGGATACCAAATTAAGCCACGGAGTGGACTTAAACCAAAGCAGTTGGTTAATTTTCAGTTATGTTTACAGTACTCTATAAATGTCTACATGGTGTTTGAAAAAACCTAAACTTAAAAGATAATGCATTCCACATTAATAAGCACATACCTCAGGACTGTCCCGGCTCCAGTACCGATCTCCACGATCACCTCTATCTCCATCATAGCGGTCACTACGACGGTCTTCACTCCAGCGGTGAGAGTCATACCCACGATCATCGCGATCTCGTCTGTCTCTACGGTCGTCGTCACGAGACTGCTCTGAACCGTACCTGCCGCTGCGCTCGGTTCGGCTCACACTTATCAAAACAAAAATGTATTGATCACCAAGATCATGCTATAAATTTAAATTGTCTCGTGAAGATGACAAGACACAAAAGAACCTTACCGTTTATCTGCACCCATTTCTGTTACCCAAGACGTGAGGCCTGTAAAATTAAGAAAGCTGTGTCCAAAACAAGGTAGAGATGAATACACTGCAGCATTAACCTACCTTCAAACACAAAGCTGTTTATTTCCATGCCATGTTGACTACAGGAAACCAAAAAAACTACTCATACCTTATGTTGCATGGATTTAAGCATCATCATTCTGATATTAAAAATTATTAAGTAAAACTGTGTAATTCATAAATTAAACGTAAGAAAAACAAACCAATGAAATGGTGTAACCTTTGTTAAACCGGTTAGTAGCAATATCAATCTCTGTTGGCATCATGTCTACAACAAGCAGCAATGAAGAAATATCCCAATAGGCAGGATGATGCTCTGACAACATTAATACAACACTGTGAGGCTAATTACGTAAAACTGCTTGTGACAACGTCCATTGTAAATAGCACTTTATAAATAAATTCTGATTAATTGATTATAGGTTAGGTAAGTCCACATGCATGTATGTATGCATGCATGTATATGTGTAAAACAGTTATTTTTCACATTTTATTTTCCTGTTTAAGGGTTAATAAGAGCAGAACGAGACAAAGGGTTCAAACACTGAAAACTCAAGTAAAAAACTACAGCTGTCTCTTCACAGTGTATCCCATATTACTGACACACAGAATACACTCATTCTCTCACACTGAAACAAGACATCACCATCCAGCTCTCATAACTTAGCTTTTACGTTCTCTCATGTACAATAAGCAAATGTTTACATTAAACTCTAGCTTCACAGTCCTTTGCAAACTGTGAACTACTGACACCAAGCGAGTCTCTACACTAAGGAGGCAAACAAACTTCACACCAGATTCATGTGAACTTCAGCTCCTACACACAGCCTACACTGTACATTTCAATGTGTTTGACTGTGAATGTCTAATTTATTAAATTATGTAGCCAGCTAGCTCTGGGCCGTTGCAAAGCCATTCAAGCCAGTTAGATGCGGTTATAGCGTTAGCTAGATTTGATAACTAGGTAAAGCTAATGTATAGTTAACTATGACGAATGTCTTTAAAACAGGGGCGAACACATTATTAGTTCAAAATTAAGCTGAAGTGTCTTTTTCCTTCTTCTTCTCTACAGATAAACTACTGCTAAGATTGAAATTACAGCTGTTTAAGTATGTAAAAAATATCAGTATCAAAATGGAGACGCTCTGTGAGCTCGTTAATTGAAGGTGACGCCGGAGCAGAAAAGCGCTCCGACATCCTATTTGCAAACATTTTTATCAAAACCATTAAAAAAAAACTTACCAGCCGAAGCTCAACCTACAGCCCAGTCTAATCCGCACTAAAAGCTACGTGAAGTGTTTCTCAGTGAAACGTTGACTTTACGTGACTTGCGTCAACAACATCAGGAGATAAAATGGCTTCCCATACTCTTCTCTTTCCCACAAAGCTTTGGGGTAAAATCTGCGCAAAGGCTTATGGTTATTGAAGTCCAAACTCTTTTAAAATGAAGAATTAAAGTTGTTCAGTCATTACACGATTTTCACAAAAATAAGAAAGTGTAATAATATATACTAGCACTACATTGGTTATTATTTTGCTATTTTGTCATCATTATTATGTTTAATGGTACTGTTCAGGAAAACGCTGTTTTACACATTGTCGGTGTTCAGACTAATTACAACAAAAACAATATCAGTGATCTGGTTCTGCAAATACATGCACTTTTATTTCCCAGCACTGAAGTTTAAAAAAACATAATTTTTAGCACAAAGTTCGGCAAAGGTTTTATTTGGATAACCTAATTTTCATACAAGGAATTCATGTTAATTTTCGTCGATGCAATTTCTAAAGCAAAAGTGACATTTTTGTTCATGTGTATGGCATTTTAATTTTCACATACATACAAAAGTTCATATGATACATTGTTAAATGATTTCTATATTTTCTAGAAAAATATGGACCACTTATACTTAGAGCAACACTGCACAAATGACTTAATAAAGTTTTTAAAACCAAACAAATCTAGCTTCCACGAGAACAAGTTAGTAAAGGATCACACTCCAGGAAGAGCATGAAGTTGAAGTCTCTAAAATTTCATGACAAATATCTTTTTCCATATTTTTCATTTATTCTCTATGTTCTGCCATGTTCGTACAGTAACACACACTTATACATATACAAATACATGTATTTAAAATGGCAATTTAACACGATGTTTACTAAAAGTAATTTAGCAGATCATTTGCTGTTTATTCTCAAAATGATTGTAAATGTATTGATCAGTTTTATTCATCTTATTGTATTTCAATGTCTGATTCAAATCTTTGTTAAGACTTATTACAAGAGTTTGGACAGTCAAAAAAGCCCATAGTTGCAGAATCGCCCATCAATGTTAATAATGCTTCATTGTTCATATCATTATTGATATGTGATTATAAATAGCACATAGATGCAGAAAATCACATATGCAGATCACCCATGTTGTGGGCACTGATGCATCTCATAAAATGAAATGTGCTGTTTTTTTATTATTTATTTTTTTAAGAGTCTGCATGGTGTTTTTCATATTTGGCACATAGTATCCAATATTTGTTTTCCCCTAAAGACTAACACATGGATTCATCTGACCACAGAATACATTTTCACAATTTTTCTGTCCATCTCACTTGATTCTGGGCCAAGAGAACTTGTCTGTTTCAGCACAAAATTAATATGGCTTCCTTTTGCATAAAACAGTTCCAGGTAGCATGTAATGAAACAGGCTATGTTAAATGGCAGACAATTTCTAAGGTTTTCATCTATCAAGGTAGCATGATGGTTTCTCAAACAGTACCAGTCATTGACTCAATGGTCCCACACATCCAGCTGTGGTTTCCTCCCTTGGCCTAGGATTTCCTCTGACTCCCTGAATCTTTTCGTGATATTATGAACTGTAAATGTTGAAAAACCTAAATTATTTGCAATCTTATGCTGAAGAACAATGTACTGACTAAAAATTTTCTCAGACTTCGGCACAACATGGTGAACCACAGCCCATCCTCGCAAAAATTAAGCCTTTAGTGGATGCTCCAGTTATACTGTAAAGCTGAATGACTGGAAAGCTGGCAGACAGACACACTCACAGATCAGTTTAACTATATTTAATAAAGTGTTCACAAGCACAGAACATAAACAGAACCACATTCAAAACAGCTTCACAGACAAGTACTCCAAACAGAACTAAATAATAATGACTCCCAACAAGACAGAGAAACGAGGTGGTTTAAATAGGTAACACATAATGACACACAGGTGATCACAATGAGGAAGGACAAGGGCGTAGATTTGATGCACATGCAGAGACCAGGACACAGAACAGAAACTGTGACATATAACTCAGTGTTGCCTAAATGCTAATTGTGGAAGCTTCCAGAACTACTGTACTTGTAATTTTCAGTCTTATTTTGCCTTTGTTCCAATTTTGTGAGTGTGATGCAGGCATCAATTTCTATACTTCTTTATATTTAACAAATAAAAATCTCTGTAAAAACTGAAAATCTTTTCATTTATTTTTGTTAAACAAAGGTACCAAGTGATGTGACATATTACATACATTATATAAAATATTCTGTTTAACTGCATTTGTAGGAAATGTCCCAACTTTTCTGGAAATGTGTTTCTTTATTTTTCAGTAAGGGCACATTAAAATTAACTTAAAAATGCACAATAAAATTCAATTCATAAAAACTGTGAAAATATTATGTTTATGCCTGTAAAAATGTAATCTAACTTCTGGCTTCCTGAGTATCAGCACAAATATCTAACCTTACTGAGTAGTTTGGCTGTACTGACTATATTGTAAGTGTTACTTCATATATTAATTTATCCATTATGACCTTCCGTATTTTCAGTGGCAGATGAACAAAGAATCACATTGTTATGATAAATGATTTTAAAAAAAAAACATTATACATTAGAGTAAAGTGAACAAGACGTCAGTCAAACTCTTAAGAAGTTAAACATAAAAGACGAACTCCTCAGGAACTGAACATCAGAGTAAACAGAGTAGGAGTTCAAATGAACTCTTTAGAAGCGAAACACTGTTGATATAACTCAACATTGAAGATGTTACGCAATGCAAAATGTTTATCCTGTGCACACAACTTTCCCACAGCCATCCTACTCTGCTCTTCTTCATTCCAAGAGTCTATTGAACCTTTGGTGAAGGTCAGTCTATTCTTGCCAGAAGTAAAATTTATTATCCTCCAAAAACAACACAATCATGTCAGTTCAGGTGGTTTACACGGAAACCACTGGTTACTTCAAGTGTCTTGAGTATCGGGGTTATATATAAAAAAAAAACGTACATTACTGTGGCCAAGTTACACTTCTACATGAACTATGTTGAGATTGTCTGACATGTCAGAGGGGCTGGACCCTCACAGTACAGATGGGTGAGGATTGTCATATTCACATATACCAGACCTATATTCACCAGACTTTGCATCATTCACAAATGGGACTGAAAAAGAGTTTTGGGATCCAGTTCAGACTTATTCTGGATTGTTTTGTGCTTTGTATCTTTTCTTGTATTTATATACCTTTGTTCTCATTTTATTTTATTTAAATAGTGGAGCAGTCTTTTACTAGTTCTCCTCAATAAACACTGTAATGTGTGGAGCTTGTTCTGTGGAGGTTACAGTACACCTTGTTCTATTATGAGACATGGGCCGAGTAGTAATTGTACCTATTTCTAAGATGTTTTCCAGCTGGCTGAGCTGTTAGTGTGGATGTTATTTGTTATCCTTTGGTTTATTTTCTCTAAATGCAAATGCATCGTAATTTCCTTACTGAGACTGAATGGTGAATGTGTACACATTGACTGGAAATGCAGGCCTTGTTTTCCACTGATTATCTTAACTGCTTAATCCAGGTCAGAGTTGCATTCCACTATTCTAGCCAAAGTCAGGAGAGGACCCCAATCTATCACTGAGTGCACACACATACACACACTCACCCCACAGCAAATTACAGTAATTGATTCACCTGGTCTCCATGTTTTTGGACTGTGGAAGGAAACTGGAGACCCCAAAGGAAACCCACGCAGACATGGGAAGAACATGGAAACTCCAGCATGTAAAATTGGAATATATAATTTCTGGAATGTCCAGTTAAGTGTGACAGACTGTTGTCATGTGTGAATTGGTTTGAGACAGGGATTGTTTTTTCTACAGAATTCTGTTTGGTCATTTCAGACTGAGGGGTGGGTGGGACAGATGTACCACTATAGTTTTAACTTTAAATCAAAAGGAACAGCAATACTTACTAATAAATTTGCTTCTGTTATTAAGTTGAATGTACAGGCAAATCCAGTCACCAGATATGCTTCAGTAACATTTATATATTTGAGGTAAATTGCAGAATATTCATGAGAGCATATTTACATCCAATTGGAAAATTATTTTTTCACATCCTCACCTTTGCACATCAGCCTATATACAGTCTCTGCAATATTCTAATGTTTTATGTTGTACTGTACATTCAATTTGGTGTAGTAGTAAGGATCTGGTCTTGTGACCAGAAGGTCGCCGGTTTGATCCCCAGACAGGACAAGACTGAAGTGCCCTTGAGCAAGGCACCTAACCCCCTAACTGCTCCCTGGTGGATAAGGGCTGCCCACTGCTTCAGGCACAAATTCTCACAGCCTAGTGTGTTCACTAGTGTGTGTGTGTGTGTGTGTGTTTGTGTGTGTGTGTTTCACTGCACGAGTGGGTTAAATGCGGAAGTCAAATTCCATTGTGTGCAAATCTCATTGGCAATTGGTTCATCTTAATGTTAATTCAAAAAGACTACCTGTCACATGTTATTTTCATTACGCATGCAGTGACATTTTAAGCCTTTTTTGTTTTACTGTTTGTCAGTTTGACTTATAGCTCATGAAAATCAGAAATACAAAATCCATGGCACCGAGTGACTCAGCAGACTAAGGTGCTGTCACAGAGGATCGGCAACCAGAGCCGGAGAGAGCAGAATTGGCCAGTACTCTCTCTGGGTGGGTAAGATGACACTTTCTCCTCAGCACTGCTTAGTAAGCCAGGTGATCCATCAGAACTGGAGATCCTGCACTTTCCTCCAAGGACAATGTATTAGCAGCAGTTTGAAAAAAGGTAGATCTTGATTTAATATGCATCAAAGGAGGCCTGTGTGAGTCTGCACCCTACTAGAGTCACGGACATTGTGAGTAAATGGAGAGAGTCAACCAAAGGATGGATCTGGATCAACTTGCTACCAAATCACACTGTTAGAAAATCAGCATTGAATTAAAAAAAGAATTGATAGAAAAATAGAAATCCAGAACCTCAAATTATTAGAATACTTTATTTTGAGTAAACTACTATTCAAAAAGTATAAAAACTAAGACAAAAAGACTTGAAATAAGTAACTCTACACATAATGAATCTAAAATATATAACAGTTTACCTTGCCCTGCGCCCGGTGAGGGGGTAGGGTACTAACCGTGACACTGATCAGCATTAAAAGATTAATGAGAAATTGTATGTATGGATGGGACAGTTTTTTTAATTCAATTATGGGCACAGATGAGCTTTTTCCATTTTTGTGGAGATGTACTTTTAATAAAACTCTTTCTGCACCTATGTGGCATAGCTCATGTTTGGGACTTCTTTAATCCTCCTTCCTGAATATTTTTCTGCTCACGTAAAACATAAAACTTATTTCCTTATATCCTGAGCTACTGACTGTGAATACAACCTCAGGAATGTCTTCATCCACTATTGAGGAGTCAATGACGGCATATTTAAGAGGACAGATAATATCTTACACTTCAATCATAAGTCAAAGTCAAACAAAATGTCTTGAGAAATTAACATCACATTCTAAGGTTGGCTAGTGTAATGGCCCAGACTGCATCTCTATATTTGTATAAACAGGCACGGCTAATCCGAATGGAATCTCTTGTCTTTAAAACAGTGAAAATGTAGTTAATAAAATCAAGTAGAAAATATGTACATATACAGGCAAAAATTCTCACTCATCAGCCTTATAAAAAAAAAAAAAAAATTCAGACTACAACAGAAATAAATGAGTGGTTTGGTGGTTAGCACGTTCGCCTCTCAGCGCTGAGGTCTTCAACTCTTGGGTTCAAGTCCCATCTGGGTAGAGTTTCCATGTTCTCTCCTCTGGTGATGCCGATTTCATCCCTCAGTCCAAAAACATGGAGATCAGGTGCACTGACTACTCTAAATGACACTGGTGTGAATGAATGTGTACGAATGCCTGTGTCTATGCCCAAATATGGTTGGCACTCTATCCTGGGTGATCCCCCTAGTGCTTGATACAGTCCTCCAAGTGGTCGATCGCTTCCGGTTGAGAGTAACTACACTGTACACGATTGGCTGCTGCTTCTCGCCTGTGTGTGGTTGAGTTCTACGTTCACATTAGACTGAAGTGACTCAAATCCGATCTTTTGCTTTAATGTAGCTCAGATCGGATCTTTTCATTGCTGTGTTGACGTGTCAAATCCCATCTTTTCAAATCAGATTTGGTTCACTTTCATATATGGTCTAGATCGGATATGTATCCGATCATGGGCATGTGACTTGAATGCGAATCGTCAGATAAGATTTCCTGTGTCTTTTTGCTTGTACGCATGCGTGTAGTGGGTGAGCCAGCCAGATGGCATTTCATCTGATAATGTACAGTCCACCACCCCTTTACTGTCCTCCTGAGCAAAACACCATCACAAATCAGCTACTATCATGCCTGTTGTATCAGTTGTAGTAAAAATTTGTCGTCTCACAAATAAAGGGTTGCCAGATCCCCCAAATCTCCTGCCAATTTTGTAACAAAGTCACACTACACACACGGAAACTAGCCAAAAATCGAAAGTGAGACATACATTCCTTAAAATGTAAATCTTCAAATCTTACTTTCTCATTCAATTTCTACTTTCATTAAGTACACAAACACTGCAAACCGCCAACTCTGAAATTTTACAGGCAACTGTATTTTTGGCAAACCTGTCAACCCTGCACAAATGTGATGCTTTTTGTTGTTGCTGAAGAAGGAGACATGTATACACGTGTCAATGTGCGCATGCGAGCCATTTCAGGGACATAATTGTTCACATTACAGACAGATACAGATTACTTACATTTGTGAACGTGAACCATCAAGATAGTTAAATCTGATCTGAGCAAAAAATCAGATTTGAGCAATGTGACTTGTAATGTGAACAAAGTAAGTGGATTGTGTTGATTGTAAAGCGTAAAAGCAGATATTTTGGCAGTTTGCTGGTCTAGAGCATTCAGGTGTGTTTTTAACACAGTGCCAATGAGAAAAAAACATTATCAATGCTCATAAAGCAATTGTTGCTGCACATCAATCTGGGAAGGGTCCTAAGGCAATTTCCAAACAATTAAAAGTCCATTATTCAACAGTGAGAATTATTCACGTAGAAAACATTCAAGACAGCTGCCAATCTCCCCAAGAGTGGACATCCCAGCAAATTCAGCCCAAGGTCAGTCAATGTTCAGAGAATCTGCAAAAGCCCCAAGAACTACAGCTCAGACTCTGACCTCAGTTATCATGTTAAATGATTGAGCTCATGACAGCACAATTAGAAAAAATGTGAGGAGGAATCATCTTCTTTCTAAAAAGAACAATAAAGCACAGCTTAATTTTGCTAAGTTGCATCTGTGTAAACTACAAGACTTCTGGAATAATGTCCTTTGGACAGACGAGACCAAAGTGGAGATGTTCGGCTATACTCACAGCACCATGTTTGTTGAAAACCAAGCAGGATATCAACACAAACACCTCATAACAACTGTCAAGCACGGTGGTGGCGAGTTGATTTGGGCTTGTTTTGCAGATACAGAACTTGGGCATCTTGCAGTGACTGAGTTGACCATGAATTTTTCTGCCATTGCATGTCTGAGTGCCATGAGCAAGGAAAGGTAAAGCTTTCTTAAAAGGTAACGCTTACTTAATGCTGTTACATTCTGTATAAACACATAGAAACATCTGTATTTACTTATAAACACTTGTACACCATTAAGATTAGGATAATTGTTTTCAACAGTTGTTCCAGTTCCTCATGTCATTTTAAACATTGATGCCACTAGATGTGTGTACTCTGTCCCACTTTCCAGCTCAACCTGTCCACCCCATATGCACCTATGGTTGAAAAAATATCACTAAAGTGCTCTTCTGAATGGTAAAAAAGTGCATGTTAGCTGCCTTTTATATGAGAAAAACATTGATTGGCCCCTTTTTTGCAACAAATTATGTTGGTGTGGCCCCTAAAACAAGAAAGATTGTTAATTAGTATTAATGAGTATTCTTATTTAGTTGCCTTATGTGTCTTCTGTTGTACCCCTACTTGACAGTATCCCAAAGTGAGCCCTATTCAGTATAGAAAATGTGGTGCAGTACTGTATAGGGTTCTACAATTGTACATGATGAAGTGCCCAGGCAGGTGCCCCACTAATTGAGCAGTGCCCCTCCAGTGGGAAAAATGTGCCTTTTTATTTTTCCCTTTTCCTTCAATCATCCTGAGTCCTCTTCATCAACCTCTAATCTAATAGAACCACAACTAAGAATGCGTTTATGGAGTATTAGGAAACCCATCTTTCCAGCTGTCAATAGATTAGTTAAACTTGACCACTGAGAGGCACCAGAGAAGGTTTACTGTCCACATTTAAGTTCTATTCATGCTACACCTGAGTCAGATAAACTGTGTTCTACAATCAACTGCACAGCCCTCTCAAAAATGTAGAAAGGCTGTGTCCACCAAGTACCACCATTTAATCCATAGATTTACCCAGAAGGCTGTTCAGAATTCAGTATTTGAGTTGAGCTGGATTAACAAGCTCATGATCCATGTTCTCATCCACTGGATATTTGAGACATATTGATTAATACTGAGATAAATTTTTTGTAACAATTTGAAGTAATTTTTACTGAATCATTGACACAAAAAGACAAAGGCCTAATAAATTACATTAAACTGCCATTAAAGGGATGATTCACATAGAAACTAATCACTAATAAAATCTTTAATTCATTTCTATTGATCACAGTAAGTCATATTGTGTCATAAACCTGCACTGACTTGTTTGTGAGACCTTAATTAAGATCTGAGTACAGTATGAGTGGGTTGAGAGAAATTTTGCAATGCATTTTTGCAGAAGCAACTAAAGTGTTAGCATGGGTAGATTTACTGGCAGCACCAGTTATAAACTAAAGCAAAATCTGGACTTCAAACATGTCTTGGCTGACTGAGGTATGTTGAAAACCGTGAAAAAATGATGGGTGAAACATTCCCTTTAGCCCATTTGTGACAGACTAAGACACTCCTTGTCCTTGGTGGTATTTAAAAATCTTTCAAAAATATTTGAGGCGATCAGTAATTCAGTAGGCAAATCAGAAGGCAAGATCAGAGCCTTCACAGGAGGGTAATATGGAACTTCTTGTGCAATATGATGAGGATACAGTGATGCTTTTTTACTTCTAGGGGTCTCATAGTTATAATGACTCAAGCTACCAGGCTGTTTTGGCCAAAAAGTTGCCTCTACAAAGAGCCTTTATCTTTCAATATGTTTGGAAATGTTTTATTTCGGTCTATCAGATGAAATGTTCCCATCTTTTTTTTTTCAATTCTGAAATGAACTCATGAGAAGTACAACAGCATCTGCTCCATTTATCTATTTGTAGAACTGTCCCAGTGGTGCTGTGTCGAGGAAATTCACGAGAAATCAGGACAATTTAGGATTTACATTAGAACTTAGGAGATGACTGAGAACTCATGTTTAAAATACAACAGCCAGCTCTGCCAATGTGAAGCAAGAGAGCAACTTCAAAATCATTGCTGCACCAGATTCAAAAGTGCAACTTCTTACAACTATATTTATATTGTACAAATTAGAAGGTGTTATTGGACTGCCATTTTTTGTCAAGTTAAGAATTCCTCTGTCTTTCTTTGAGGGGAAAAGCAAGGAGTGTGTCTTTGGTGTATTTATGGTGCGTTGTTTGATAAAAATGACATATTTGGGACTACTTTTAGCACAAGACTCACGGCCATCACCATGTTTTTTTTCTCAGCCTTTTTTTACTTCTTGTTTGTCTTTCTGAAGGACCATTTCTGAATGAGTCTCCTTTGGGACACTTGACTTAGCCAGCCAAAACTGTCCACATTTTCTACTTGACTAGCTACTTAAGGTGGACAATACACTTGAACTGCTTATGCCAGACTTAATCAAATTATTTTAGTTCACAGAGGTGGATACAGCACTAGTGGTACAGTATTTAAGTGTACATATGTATCTTTTATATATCTTTTAATGTGTACTCCTACTCCTTGAATATAAATTACTATTTTTTGCCATATCTGTTCTATTGCATGGAGATATTTACTCAAATATGTGCCTTTCTATATACAGACCACAGTATCTATTTACTGTATGTGTGCATCTACATTTGCATACTATGTGCAATTTTATTTGTGCATCTACTGTATGTGTAACATAAACATCCTGTATGCATCTATTAATCGGTCCATCTGTAGGCGCAGATAATCCAGCTAAAGCTGCCCTGTGGTCAGGTTTATGAAAGAGGCCATTGAAGCTTAGCATGCATTGAGCACCAGTTTAATCAGTCAGCTGTGCAATAACAGTGTCAAAACAAGTCATAGCTAACACAGAACCTAGGCAGAACTCTCTTTAGTATTTGTAATGAGCATGATTGTAAATCTGATGTATTCTAAGGCCAGAGTTGAGCAGTAACTTATTTACTGAACATAAAATTTGGACACACTTTCACTTTCCAATTTTTAAAAGGATACTTTTACTTTTACTTCTATTCAAATACTTTTACTTGAGTCATTATTTGAAGTGGGGTAATATTACTTTTACTTTAAATATTTAGACTACTCTTCCCAGACTAGGCGTGTTTAATAAGAAGGAAAGCAAATTCTGCAAAGCTGTGGCCTGGGAGGAACCCAATCAAATTCTACAACAATGCTGAAAAACAGGTCAGCCCAAGCCTTCCAAATAAGAATCTTGACGTTGAATCTTGAAGTTGGTGCCATGTACTGCACCAGATAAGCATTAGTAATGTGTGAACTTCTAAATAGTGTAAACAATACAGATTCATATGATATGAACAAATAGAAGTTGACTCCTTTAACACCTCATTTAAGTAGTCAGTGTGAGGTCCTGATCACTACATTACTACATTATCCTTGTCTTGTTACAATAGAAGTTCAACATCTGTACAAATTTGAAATTTGTGAGAAAGAAATGATCTTGAAAACCTGTTTTCTACATCACTTTTATAGAATAATAATACATTATGTTATATTTTCAAAAGCTTGATAAAATTAAAAGCCTCTGGACTGAATCATACGTGGCATTTTGAATGGAGTTATTGCACTGTCATTTCCTGTCAAGTGAAAAATTCCATCGTCCATATCTGAGGGGAAAAACAAGGAATGTCAAGGGATAAATTTGTCATTGTTTTATTTATGGGGCATTGTTTGATAATAATGACACTGCTTTAGTGTACAAGATCATGGCCTTCACCATGTTGTTTTAAGGCACTTTCAGTCCTTGTTTATGTTTCTGAAGGAGAGTTTCTGAATAATTCTCCTTTGGGAAATGGCCATTTGGTCATGACATGGTCATGACCAGCCAAAACTGCCCAAATTTGTCCTCTTGACTGGCTACTTAGTCTACACAGTCAGTAAACTTGAACTGCATGTGCCAGACTTGAACAAAGTAATTTAGACCATAGTGGTGGATACAAATATCCGATGTTGAAAGTAAGACATTTTACTATTTAAAATACTCATTTGCAATTTATTGGCAGCAACACATCTCAGAAAAGATGGGACAGGTCTGGCCAAGTCTGCCATTTTGCAGCATCCCCTCTTCTTTTATGAACATTCTGTAAACATTTGGGAAATGAGAAGATTAATTGCTGAGTTTTGGAAGAGGAATGTTGTCACATGAGTCTGATTCTTGCTGCTCAACAGTCCTGGGCCTTCTTTGCTGGATTTTTTCTTTAATGATGCCTAATGGGGTCTGAATAGCAAGCAGGCCAGTTCAGCACACTGACTGTTATTCTGTGAAGCCATGATGTTGTGATGGATGCAGTTTGTGGTTTAGTATTGTCTTACAAGGTCTTGCGTGAAAGAGACATTATCTGAGTTGGAGCAAATTTTTGATTTACAAAACAGTTTTTCATTTTGCCTCAGAACACTTTAAATGAGCTTGGGTCTAGAGAACATAGGAGTATTTCTGTATTGTGTTGGCATATGGCTTCTTCTTTGTGTGATACAGCTTCAACTTGCATTTGTGGATTGCATGGCAAACTGTGTTCACAGACAGACATTTCTGTTCCTGAGCCTGTGCAGTGATTTCCAGTACAGAATCAGGCCTGTTTTTAATGCAGTGCGTTGTGAAGTTCTGAAGATCACAAACGTCCAACATTGAGTGTCAGCCTTGTCCTCTGCACACAGGGATTTCTCCCAGTTCTCTGAATCTTTTGATGATATAGTATTATGTACTGTAGATGGTGGGATAATTTCTGAAATTGTTTTTTTTTATTTTGCGAACCTTTACCTCTGAGAGACTGCCCCGCTAAAATGCACTTTTCATACCCAGTCATTTGACTTAGTTGCAAGATGTTTTATTAGTATCTGTTTTTTTTCTTCTCTTTTGTTGCCTGTGACAAATTTTTTTAAATGTCTTGCTTTTTATGTAAAGCTCCTTTGTGACAATGTCCATTGTAAAAAGTGCTATATAAATAAATTTTGATTGATTGATTGATTGCTGCCATCAAATTTTAAATGAGTTAATATTTTTTTCATGAAATGATAAAATATCTCATTTTCAATCTATCATCTGATATCAACAACATCTGATATGTGTTCTGTGTTCTATTGTGATATGGGTACAATATGGGTCTATATGATTTGCAAATCAGTACATTCTGTTTTATTTACTTTTATTTACATTTTACACAGCGCCCCAACTTTTTTTTGGAATTGGGGTTGTAAATGTACAGACCACTCCAGCTATATGTGTGCATCTACATTTCCATAATATATATGCAATTTTATGTGTGTATCTTCTATATTTGTAACATAAACATCCTGTATGTTTCTATTTATCGTACATCTGTAGGCACAAATAATCCAGCTAAAGCTGGCCTGTGGTCAGGTTTATGAATGAGGCCATTGAAGCTTAACATGTACTGAGCACCAGTTTAATCAGTCAGCTCTGAAACAATGGTGCCTCAAGTCATAGATAATACAGAACATGAGCAGAACAGAGTACTCTTTGGAGTTCATAATGAACAGGTGTGCTAATGTAATGCATTATATAGCCATAGGCAGGCTTGTGCTAACAGGGTGCTGGGAAGGTACACTGTACCACCAGATTTGTCCTTTGCCACCCAGCAAATGACAGTGGCTGGCTAAGTGAGTAGTAACTACTGTACATTGATTCAAGGAAAATGTGGATGCATTTGCACTTTACTATTTCAAAATGATAATACTAGCAGCATAGGAGTTGATGGTGAGGTGACAATCATCTGCAAAGCAACTTGTTCTTTATTGTTTTAAACAGAACAGATCCAAGCAGTAGAACAGCCTGGAGCTTGCTGATGGTAAGCTCACTGTCCTCACACAAAGCACCATCCTAGGCTAACAGAATGTAAGATAAGTTTAAGCAAAAGCATGTAAACACAAACTGTACCTAAATACCAGCAAAATAAGCTCAAAGAATACAGCAATAGTACAATAAAATCCTAAGCAGAAGGCATTTGAAAAATAGAGTGACAGGCTTACACTTTCATGCCTCATACTAGTAGTACCCTCCACCAATCAGGGTCATTCTTAAAAGTGAACCATACAGGTTTTATATGTAAAGTCCCTGAACTGTTCATACTGAGGCCTTGTCATGAACAGTGCCCCAGGCCACCGATAATACTTTTGCATCTATTTATTATTTCACTGATGTCTCAATATATGATGTATTTGGGCAACTCTGTCCACTTCTGCATAGAACCAAGCTTATACCATAGACTGTACATATATACATGCGTATTCTGCTTCCATGCCTTTAGATTCTATAGAATTGAAGCTAAAATAGCTCTTCTGCTATCTTGCCAAATTTGGAACCAGAGTAAACAACTTAGGGTGCTTTCACACCTACACTGTTTGGTCCGGACTTTCGGACTTTTCAGTTTGGTTCAAACCAAAATAGGATATGTGAAAGGTGCCTCGAACCACGGTGTGGACCAAAGTCCAAAGGAGCAAAATTTGGCCAGGTCCAGCAAAACACATCCAGCCCAAAGGTTGTCTAAAACCCACTCTTCAGAAACTAAAACGAGCACAAAATCGAAGGTGTCACAGATGCTTGAAGAAAATTTTAAGACTCTGTCACAGATGTGTGATGGCGGCTATAAATGGCCAAAAACTACCCGCATATTTTCCTTTAAATCTCTTAATCTGACTTTGTTTTTAATGTTATATTCTAATTTATACTTTTCGTGAAGCATTTTGTTTTTAATTGTATTATTACCTTTGTGATTTTATCAATATAATGCATACACTATTTTATTATTATTATTATTATTATTATTATTATTATTATTATTATTATTATTATTAAAAAACGACACCCTGCAACTTCTGAATTCTCACCTGTGACTAAATGATAAAACTAG